>JAVDPK010000531.1:0-21740 GCA_034780415.1 Cichlasoma orientale | reverse complement strand
CCTACTCCCCTCGTTATCCTCTTGTATTTAGGTCCAGTGTTTCCTCTGCCTCTTGTTGCGTCGTCCGTCTTTGTTTCTCTCACTGTGTGCTTCTTGTCTGACTCCTGTTTCCCGTGAGTGTTTTGAGTTTTGCCCCTGGTTTTCCCCACTCCGGCAAATAAAGCTGAGTTACAATTTACTTTCTGGTGTCTGGTGAATCCTGCATTTGGGTCCTTAATCCTGCCTGCCACAGCCGCACCTTGACAGATCCAGAAAATCTATGCATCTAAATGTGAAATTAAAGTGGTGGAATATTAAGTCCATTGTGCAGGCTTTTACATAGAAATCATATTATGTGGATATTGTCTCTACACTTGATTATTCTGACCAAAACAGCATTGCTTTGGTTCTGTTTCATATTATGCCTTCAGCACCACGGACAGCTCTCTCTCGCATCGTTTCCTTGCTCTTGTTTAGTTATGTCTGCAGGACATAAAGACACAAAAGCAGTTCTCTGGTCTGGCATCTTATTCCAGTAACTCAAGGCTGCAGCATTCACAGACTCTAAATTTGTTCTGCATACCTACATTTATTAATCTTGGTGATAGCACAGAGTTTGACGTCACATGTTCCCCTCAGTTGCTGCAAGCATGCGACCTTGCTGCAGTGAGGCTTCTTTGTTTGGCAAACATTGTGGCTATCTGTCTACCAGAATGACTAGTGGGAAGAGCATTGATATACAACACAATGTGAGAAATTCCTGTTTCCAAAATACAATACATAGAAGCATATTAATAGTAACCTACAAAATATACAGTTCATTCGATTTGAATAACGCTATTTTCACTATTGTCACTGAGCTGATATTGTCATTTTGTTTCCTCACTGGTTTCCTCTTTGGGACACAGACAAACCCATATTTCAATCTCTTTTGCACAACTATGCAACAAAGAAGATAAAATAATTATTAGTCTCCAGTTTTGTGTCCTAACAAAGGCTCAGTGAATGTTGAACAACATCCAGCTTACAGATTTCAACAGATACTGTAGCTGAACCTGTCAGCACGAAAAGTATGGGCTTGCATTATGCTGTCCACCTACAGTAGATACAGTATGGATCCCACAAAAGAGATATTTAAAACTTTATAAAACAGGCTGAAGAATGCTTTCAACATATTCCTTTGACTTAATTGTTGTGAAAAAATATCTCTGGCTCGAGATCCGTTGTATTGAAAAGGTCATAACATTATTTACTGTTTTGGCTGCAATAATCCACGAAGTATTTATACATATTTGCTTGTTAATTCTTTGCACAAGTCACTATGAGGCCTTGGGAAAACAACAGATGTCTCTCTGTTCTCTGCTGCTAAACTCGAAACATCAGACTGCAGATTTTCTGCCCAGAGAGCAAGAGGGAGCACACAGACAGACAGACTGTTCTGAATTCTCACGATTCCACAGAGAGAAAGTCTAAGAAGGAGTATTAAACAGCTGCTACCGCACTTTTCACAATCTAGCACTTTAATTGGCCAGGCTGAACAGAAAGCAGTCCACGGGGATGTCTTTTCTGAGCAGTGACAACCTTTCTTGGGTGTGCAGCGAGCAGCAACTAAACTGTCACTGTGGAATTATGGAAAGAGACAGGCATTAGGCTGATCCATCAACAGGCAGAGGAAGTTTTATGCCTATCTGTGCCATGGCTTGCTGCTGTTTAGCAAGGAGAAACTGTACTATTTCTGTTCCATAGTCTGCTGCAGATCTTTGCGAACATGAACAGCTTCATGACCAAAGTGTCACAACTGTTTTTTTTTTAATGATACTATATCTTTGAAGTTTTTTGTAGGTGAAGTCCCAAGTCTGAATACAAGTGTCCTGAAACTCACATTCACATCTAAAAAGAAAAACTTCACCCTAGAAACAATGGTGGAACAAGATGTGATTGCTGATCCAGCTGGAAAAAAAAAAGAAACATGGCCTCTTTTTCATGTTCTATAAATTCCTAACACCCTAACTCAGTGAGCCAGCAAGTGTCAGAGAGCAACTGCATTCATCTCTGGTTTATGTAATGTTTACCTAAGAATAGGTACATCTTTACTCAGCATCCCTAAATCGGTCCTTTAAGTAGGTCAAGGGCAGGGGTAGCCATTAATCACTTTGCAAGGAAACATTAAAACCAGTGGGCTATGAAGGAAAAACTTTTATGCTGTGTTTGGAGGTATGCAAAGTTTTCTGGATGATTCAGACAACTTTTTACTGTTAAAGTTTGGATGTGTAAAACATAAAGGTTTTCTTACAACGTACTAATGTTTGGAGAGGAGTTAACAGTTTGCACTTCCAGTTCCGCTGCTTTGCAGTCAAAGTTTGGGTTTTTGTTATTAGTTTGTTATTAGTATCAGGTAATGAATAAACATGGATCAGGGGTCTTGAACCCGTTAGCCACTGGAGATGGGCAAATTGTCTCAATTAAGGTGATTGGCACTGATATAGTCACAAAAATATCTAGTTAGGAATTTCAAATAAAAAAAAAAGAATTAGAAGCTCAGAGGAAAATAGAGAATTTAACAGTTTGTGGACAGATTTGTTTGCTTTCACCACCAACGCTGCTGGCTTCCTGGTACGCTTGATATGCGGCTGGACTTCTGTCAAAATCAAATTGAAACTTTCCTTTTTTTTGTTGCTTACTTTTACTATATTTAAAGCTATTAGGCTGCTAATCTGTTTACTGATTATCAAAGGAGGCTCCTTTTAATTTGATTCTGAGGGGGCAGAGCTTTATATTTATATATTGTACATGCTATTAGCCATTTTTCCTTCCACTTCACAATAGTTCCATTTTATTGATAATGAAAACATATAATTCTAATAAGCAAACAGTTTCAGCTGACATTGTTATACAATTTAATGATACAAAAACATGGTGTTATTGTAATGAAAATGCAAAATTAAAATACTAAATAATCATTACATAACCCACTGCAGAGAAATTAAATGTGGTAAACCATTTCTGTGAGGTTGATAGGCTGTGTCACCTTAATTAAGATAAGCTAAGATGTGCTTTATTTATCTCAAAGTTGGGGAAATCGTTTGTTACAGCAGGTGAAAAATTAGGTTAAAAACAACAAACATACAACAAATAGCTTAAATATGGAGGCATTATAAGGATCAATCATATTTTTGGTTGGGGTTGGGGTAGCCCTACAATGGTGTTTTCCTTTTGTGAGTGCATTTACACTTCAAAAATTCAAAGCGTTGTTAATTTGTGAAGAGTTAAAAAAAAAAAAATTAAACATGAGATTATAGCCAGCATTTGATAGCTGAGCTTAACTTAGCATAAAGCCTGATACTGGAAGTTTGGACTTTAGACTCCAACAAGCCACCTTCTTCCTACAAATGGTCAAAATAAACCGTTTACACCATACGTATGTATACCGTATTATACCGTTTGTATAACGTACATGATATATATTGTACTGTATATTAGTGAGCTTTAGAGGTGTTGGACAAAACCAGGCTAGCTTTTCTGCTGTGGAGGCCATTTGAGTACAGTGAGATCATTGTTCAAGAAACCACTTTGAGATGATTTGAGCTTTGCGGCGTGCTGCATTATCTTTCCGACTTTACTTGGAGCTCGTGTGAATTGCGAATCAGTTTCCTGTTCTTAACAGACAGGAGCGGCACCCGGTGTGGTCTACTGCTGCTGTAGACCATCTGCTTCACAGTTCAAGGTGCTGTGCATTCAGAGATGCTCTTCTGTATACCTTGGTTGTAATGGGGGGTTATTTGAGTTACTGTTGCCTTCCTCTCAGCTGGAAGCAGTCTGACCATTCTCCTTTGACCCCTGGCGTCAGCAAGGCATTTTCAAACAGAGAATTGCTGCTCATTGACTATGTTCTCTTTTTCAGACCGTTCTCTGTAAACCGTGGAGATGGTTGTGCGGAAAATCTGAAATACTCAGACCAGCCCGTCTGCCACCAACAACCGTGCCACGTTCAAAGTCACTTCAATCACTTTTTTCTTCTGATGCTTGGTTTGAACTTTTCCAAAATGTTAAATTATAAATTTAATATATGGATGTGTGTTCAGGTTCACAGTGAATAATTTTTCATCCTGAACAAAAGTCTTTTGCTTTATTTACTTCAGCCTCTACAGTGGCATCCTTATTTTTCCATTCGTTTAATAAGCAATCCAGCACCCACATGAACTACACTATAAACAGCCTCTATGTGTGTGTGTGTGTGTGTGTGTGCGCGCGCTTGTGTGTGTGACTGTGACAATGCCTCAATTCTTAGTCTGTAATCCCCTGAGGGATATTGCTTCCAGTAGCCGCTCAGCTGCTCCAGCTTCCTTAATTACACATCTGTGCTGACGCGCTACAACTGTAATCTGACATGATGACACTACATGCTACTGCTAACATCAAGCAGCCAACCTCATGTCCATATAAGAGTTCTTCTGTGTATAAAAGACAGATGAAGCCCAAGAGGCTTGGCCACTTCCTCAGAAACTAATTACTACTCAGTAGCATGTAATTACTTATTGGGGCAGATGGGTGAGGGCAAAAGGAGGAGTGGACTTGCATGGGAAAAGGTCACTGGTCTGGCAAAGAGGCACGTGGGAAAATCAGTCACTTTGATGCCAGTGATTGATAAAAGCATTTGAATTACACACAAAGACAGAAAATAAAATCAGTATTCAGAGTTAGACTTTTTTAAAAAGTACTGCGCTGTCGTGATCTGACTCCTGTTAAAGGTAAAAAAACTGCAGTTATGTGGCGCCTTTATACCAAGAACAGTGCAAAGTGCTTTACGAAACCTCACACCCACTCACACCTAAATTCACACACCGATGGAGGTGGAGCTGCGATGTAAGGTGCAGACCTGCACATGAGAAGCAGATTTATTTCGGTGTTTTGCTCAAAAACACCAACATACGTGGAGCAGGGTACCTGGGGACTCAACCACCAACCTGAACAATTACAGCAGAGCCTATTCCAAATTTATAGATCAAACTTTGCCACCTGTTACCACTGACTTAAAAAAAAAAAACAGCAAAGGATGCAGCAACAAAAGAGCCTCAGCTATCATCTGGCTTCTATCTCCAGTGTGTTGGATTCTGCAGCTGCCTATTAAGACCCGCTCATCAGCTGGGTAACAATAAGCTTCGTAAGGTTCAGTCTGACATTCTTTCCTGGCTCCTCTTTGGTTCTTTAGTTGCCTTTTAATGGAAAAGTGTTTAGGGAGAAAATAAACCCGTTCCTTATCTTTGCCAGCAGCTGCCCTGTGGTTACGCTGCCCCACAGGGCGAGTGCTGCTGTCAGTGTGAAAATGCTGCCGGGGAGGTCGCGTAAAAGAGCTCGGGGAGGTGGAGATGGGTGTAAAGGACAGGCATCTATACTGTAACACGCAAAAACACACAGAGCACAGTACTTGTGCCAGCGGGATAATGGAAACTCTGGGTTTTTAGCCCGTGTAACAACAAGCATCTAGACTGCTGGTGTGCAAAATAAAACTACAGCTAGAACTGCAGTTGTAACTTCACCCTGACCTTTGATCCTTTATAATTTCCCTTCAGGGATGAAAAGACTATTCAAACCAACATAGTGATATTAAAAAATAGATTATGATGTGGTTTGGTTGTACAAAGCCTTGAGCACAGGCACTCGAATACACGCAGACATCTCCTTTTGGGAAACATGGATGCCGACATTGCTGTGAGCCAAATACTGTGCTGTGTGTGTCAAAGGTTATCGACCTAACCTGCTCTGACATTTTGCTTACCGCAGAGGGGTTCAGCTGGGTAATTGTCTGAGACCCAGAAGTGTTAAATTATAAGCAACTTAAAATTGCTTTCACTTTTATAATTGTTATTCCTAAGGTCAAGCACAGCCAACTCAATATTTATGAATATGAAGAAACAAAAAAAAAAAACTCTCAGTGGGGAAATTACCCTGAAACGCTCTGAACGTAAAACTGCACAATAGATAATTACAGTGAGATTTTGTGCTTTTAAAATAATGCATTATTTAGTCCATCCGAGCAAACAGATGCACAAAAGCACAATGCAGCGTTTTGCATAGTGGAAATAATTACATGGACATGCTGGAACATAATGATGAAATAACTCTGAGATGCTGCTCTTATTATATATGGCAGTCAAGGCAGGGGCTAAGTTGGAGTGGCACATTAAATAAAATTTTTGGACAATGTTTGACTGCGAGGCTGCTCACTCAGCAGTGGAGCTTTCTTTGGTTCTGCTGATCTAAATACATTCTTTACTCAGACTGACGGAAGAAACTATTTTACTTCATCATCATTTTACATTTTAAGGCTGCATCACAAAAGACTTGTTAAATATTGCTTGTAAAAATCAGTGGATTTTTTTTTTTACATGTTATAGAAAAATTGGGATTCAATGATATGATACTATTAACTTACTTAATATGATAAAATTTGTTTTCATCAGCTTGTAAAAGTAAGACACCTTTTCATACAGAAAGTTACAAATAATTTTGCTTGTTTAAATAATACACTCACAAGCCACTTCATTAGTTACACCTGTTCAACTGCTTGTTTGTGCAAATATCTAATCAGTCAATCAGATGGCAGCAATTATACATGGTCAAGGTGACCTGCTGAAGTTCAGCCTGAGCATCAGAATGGGGAAGAAAGGTGATTGAAGTGACTTTGAATGTGGCGTGGTAGTTGGGGGCAGATGGGCTGCTCTGAATATTTCAAAAACTGCTGATCTACTCCTATTTTTCCACACAGCCATCTCTAGGGTTTACAAAGAATGGTCTGAAAAAGAGAAAATATCCAGTGAGCAGCAGTTCTATGGGTGAAAATGCCTTTTTAATGCCAGATGTCAGAGGAGAACGCCCAGACTGCTTTGAGCTGATAGGAAGGTAACAATAACTCAAATAATCAGTACAACCAAAGCATGCAGAAGAGCATCTCTAAACGAACCTTGAAGCTACTGGGCTACAGCAGCAGAAGACCACACCAGGTGCCACTCCTGCCAGTTAAAAACAGGAAACTGAGACTGCAGTTTATAAAAGGCTCATCAAAATTGGGCAACAGAATATTGGAAAAAAGTTACCTGGTCTGACGAGTCTCCATTTCTGCTGCAACATTCGGATGGCAGGGTCAGAATTTGACGTAAACAACATGAAACACGATGTGTATCAACGTTGCAGGCTGGTGATGATGGTGTAATGGTGTGTGTGTTGGGGGGGGGGGGGGGTTGGCACAGTTCTGGCTCCTTAGTACCAACTGAGCATTGTTCGAACACCACAACCTACCTTAATATTGTTGCTGACCATGTCCATCCCTTTCTCTCCACATTGCTCCCATCTTCTGACTTTCTGCTTCCAGCAGGATACCGCACCATGCCACAAAGCTCAAATCATCTCAAACTGGTTTCTTGAACATAATAATCAGTTCACTGTACTCAAATGGCCTTCACAGTCACCAGAAATCAATACAAAAGAGCACATTTGAAATGTGATAGAACAGGAGATTCACATCATGGACCTGCAGCCGACAAATCTGCAGCAACTGTGTGATGCTATCACGTCAGTATGGACCGGAATCTCTGAGGAATGTTTCTAGCAACTTGTTGAATCTGTGCCAATAAGAATTAAAGTAGTTACAAAAGAAAAAGGCAGTCCAACCACGTACTATCAAGATGTACCTAATGAAGTGGCCGATGCGTGTATGCTGATATAAACTGTAAATATTATAATTGTTAGTCAAGGGTTATGTTTGTGTGATGTATATTTTTTTATGTAAATGCACTTCTTTGACTTTATTTTCTATATTGTACAGTTAGTAAATTAAGTAATTGGCGTAATATTTGATCTGCATTATGTTCTCTCTGTGAGTATATGTACATTTTGTGATGAGTTGGCTCATTTAAACTGAGACATGCTATTTTTCCATAAGCACGTTCCATGTTTTGTGCCTATCCAGATTCAATTTCTACTTTAACTGAATCTTGATTAGGAATTTGAATTTTATAGACAAATGAATATTTCCCAAAAGTACACAAATGATATCTGGCAGGAGACTTTATTTGCATTTCTTCATTAATTTGAAGAGATTTAGCATTAAAATAAGCCTTGAAAATAAGTCATTAAAAATCTTCTCCAGGCATTTTTAAAGATTCCTAATGCTGATTTTCCAATAAAGGTTTTATACTCTAAAAGCTAGTTTTAGTAACACACAAATCAGACTATTTTTTTCCGTCTTGAACGCAGCCTTCATGTGTCTAAATTCTAGCCAGTAAAGCTCAAACATCCAAGTGAAGTAACGAGATGCAAAACCCACAAAAAGAAGCACTTTAATGAATGCTGCATGCAGCAGACTGACGGCAGTTGGAGGTGACACCAAAAAGAGACTGCAGGTGCACGGCCCACAAAGCCACTTGTTTTAAGATGCGCTTTTGTGGAACAAGAGACCAGCTGCTTACAAGTCCTTCATTAGAAAGCAAGCATTTTCTCTTCAGCCGACCATCTTTTTCTCCAAGTCCTAAGTGTTCAAGCATCATCCATGTCAAGTGGCAGGACCCTGTCACCCGGGCAACAGGAAGGAAGCTATTTTGAGCAGTGGGCACTCTGCCACTCCCGTAGGAGCCACAGCCTTATGGCAGTGGTGAGAATAGCTTGGAAATGGCAAAAAAGATTTTTGCTGCAAAGATGCACATCCTGCTGATAGCGAAATGTTTTTATTCATTTTATCTGCTGTTCCAAATGGACATTATACACTCGAAACAGGCACTACAGTATATACAGGCAGCTGACAAATTAAAGGAAAACCTGAACACTGGCCTAACAGTAAGGGGATCTGGTGGGTAACTTAACCTATTTAACCTATCTTCTTGTATGGTTTCGGTTCACCTAGAGAGAAGGGTCAGATCAGTACAAAGCTGTTCTAAGTGATGACCTTTATATCATGATAAAACACTTCTAGTCTATGGCTCTGACAGTCACCAGATCTCAACCCAGCAAATGAGGGAATATCTATCAAATAAGGAAAATTGTATGGACTAGCGTCAGAGACTTGTAGAACTAAAGCCAAGGAACAATGAGGTTGTCCTGAGGGCACACTGTAGCCCGGCACTTAACTAAGACACTATATTTCCTTTAATTTGTCACCTCTTTACTGTCATTTGTGTTCTGTTCTGAAGTTTCAGACGTGGGCTCAGCTCTAAGAGCTTCAGGACTGAAACACAACATGTAAACGGGGACGAGTCCTGCGACACTGAAGCACCCTAAAGAGAACTAAATGTTTCTAAACATTATTGTCAACAGTGACATATTTAGCTCAAGGGCACACAACATGGGGGCCTGACCTCCTGGTCCTCCAGCTGAACTGTGCAGTAGTCGCATCATCTAGATTCAGTGTGAATCCGCTCATCTCACAAAACTCTACGTTGCATTTTCAGCTCCTTTAGTGCTCAGATAAAGGAACAATTCCTGATGGGCACCGTGTAAATGTGCTTTTAGAAACTGAGAGATATCTCATTAGAATGCCCAGCTTACAAATTGAAGCTATAATTGCATACCCTGCACATCACTTACACAGTAATGTCTCCCATTTCAGTGTGTTTATTTCCCCAAGTGGAACAGAGAGCAAGCTCCAAGAATCACTGTGAGCCATCCGTTCAATCCGGCTGCTGCAACTAGCTGAGGGAGGACAGGCTGAATCGACAAGCAAACAAACACAGACATCCCCATGGCCTCTATTTACAACGAGCCACAACCTCCCTTGAGAGGGACACAAGGTACAAAACAAGACGCACGAGCCAAGCAGAAATGGCAGTGCTGCCTAATGGCTGCTCTGGCTACTGTGAAGCTGAATGTATGAAACAAATGTGAGCTGTAAAAGTGCAAGCAAACTTTTTTTGCTTCCAGTGGAACCAGCAGCAGATGTTGTTTTAGTCAGGAAGTTTGAGCTGATTTTGTTTGTGATGACCTGAGAAAAGCTGTTATATCCAAGTTAAAACAGGGAAAGAACAGAAACACGCTTAAATTCAGGCAGTGGGTCTCACAGTGAAAACACTGCACAGGGTCTTTATTCCCTTTGATGACAGCTGCTAAACTTTCACTAATTATTAGCTATATTTTGACAGGAAAACCTCACAATAGACTTGAAGAGAGCAGAGTCCATGTCAGCAACCTGAATCACCAGGTCACAAACTGAAAGCATTAGCATTTACCAGAGAAAAGTACCAGAGAAGCTCGCAGAAGCTCACAGAATACTTACGTGTGCCATCGAAGCGTGTAGCGATGGTGTCTAGAAAGGTGTTCTGTGGGGCCAGGAGGCCCTTCATCACTGGCATCTTGACCCTGACGTGGGAAGGCCAACTGCTGGCCTGAGGTCACACCATCCCAAAGGCACAGCAGGTAGCTTCCAGAGAGTCTCAGCAGGTGCGGGAGACTTTGAGGGTGACTCTCCAGTGCCAGTCGCAGGGACACACATTTACAGTAAATGCGGCCACCCTTCCCGAAGCAATGCCTCTCAGTAAAACAATAGTGCAGCTTTGGGAGGACTAAAATAGCTCGCTCCAACGATGCAGAGGTTCGGGTGCAGTCTCGAAAAGGAGAAATTAAGAGTCACAATCACGAGCAGCTGCTCAGCCAGGAGGAAGGGATCAAGCGCAACTGACTCTGAGATCCAAAGAGCTTCAAAACAGTGAGCCCAGCTGTTGCTTGTCCGCACCTTTCGGTCAGAGAGCCGATCCCAGCAGCAATGTGGAGGAAGTTATCCTCCAAGTCCGCTGCGCTTTCCATTTAAAAGAGGACCACAAATGTGTGCGACGAAAAATAACAGCATGTGTCTACACCTCTTTTCAGTGATGCTCAGTGATGTGTCAGGATGCTGTGGGGGAGTAGTTGCATCTTCTTGAGTGTTCTCCCCTCCTCGCTACTCTCACTCTCCCTCACTCCTGCTCCCATCCGCTCCTGTGATATATCAGCCAATGAGACGCTGGCGTCCTCTGTAGGGACCTGTTTTCATCTGTGGTGGGGGTATAGAGAGAGATAGGGAAGGGAGGGAGAGGTAGAGGAGAGAGGGAGGAAGGGAGGGAGGAGGCTTTTGGAGCGTCTGACAGCACCATCACACCCAGCAGTGGTACTATCAGCACATGGCTTTTGTGGGCATGTCTGCAAACCAAGGAAAGATGGATTACCTGTACATCGGTTAACACAGGCTTTTGTATTCTGTTGGACTGTGTGCTGTATTGTCATAGGAGTCTGGCTAAAGGGAGACTGTCAAAGTATTCTAATTTATTTCTTTCATCCAAGTTCGTGAGAGAAGGAGCTGCAGCCCCGAAACGCGATTCCTAGAGTATTTTTGATTCAATCTTTAATGTTCTAAATGGGGCTGGTTGCTGTTGCCCTATCACCCCCTGCAGAGTCCTCATGAGAGAGTTAAGACTCTGGGATAAAAGCTGCTAAGAGCGGATTAAAAGGATAAGCCTGGAGATGTTTTTCATGACGACTCGATGTCAAAAACCCCAAACTTGACTCACGTTGACCCAAGAAAGCAATACGGCTTAGCCAACAAGGGGAAATACCTCTAAGCAGTGAATGTGCTTAACTGGGAGATAAATCATATCCTCTGTATGTTCAAAGAATCCTGTCAAAATTAATCTCATTAAAATTGCAGTAATCAAGGAAAGATGACCCATTGTGATCAATATTAAATGCTGAACCTGGAACCTAATATTAGGGGTTATTTTGGAGGGTGATGTGTATAATATTATGGGCCTGTATTATGGTCTTGTGATACTTTTATTATCCTCTCTTTTATGGAGGAAAATAGCAGAAAACTGAATTGATTTTATTCATTATAAGGAAGCACATTTATTGCTGCTTTTTTTTGGTCCCTGGTATTTGTATGAGGTGAAGAATGAAAACCTACAGTTGCATAATTTTGTCAAGAAGTAAGAGAAAGAAGAAATCCTACACGATTATATACAAACAGTTTTATACTTTGGAACAATCAGCTCAACACTCCAATTAGCAGCTAACAGGCCTCAAGAATATCATGTTAGTGCTGTTTTCTGGCTCGATAGACTGACAACAGACACAATTAACCTGCTAATATCCCTGCAAAATAAGATAAAAAAGAATGAGATCTTCACTAGATATTTTCTGCACCATCCATCAAATACATACTCTACGCAAATTGGGAGTCAAGTAAACAAAAAAAACGACGAGGAAAGAAATATAATAGAAATTTCTTGTGGGGGTTGGTAATCTTGGAGCGATTTAGCACATTCAGCAGCTGTGTGGGTGTTTCCTCTCACCAGAAAATGCATTTTTAATCTTCATGGTAAAAAAAAAAAAAAAAAAGAAGCACATTAGTTTTAGATCTTGACTAACAGTTCTGAAAGCAGCTGCAGACTTCTGAGAATAGCCACGTCAGTGAAGAGGTAGATCCTGTTGTTATGCACTGTAGGTGGTTATTTTAGGGCATAATTAAACAAAACCACAGACATATCAAATGTTAATTGAGGTGAGCTGCATTTTCAAAAAAAAAAAAAAAAAGGTGGGGAAAAGACAGGGAAAGTAAAGGACAGGCTTGGAGGCTTTAAGAGAGTATTGTTTCCTCTCTCGGATCCTATTCAAGCCCTGGCAGCCATTCACTGCTTTCTATTTTTAATGACCTCTCATTGTCCCTTCTTTTTGTAGTTCATCCGTCGCTGCTTGTCACTAATAAAGGGGCTAATACATTAAACATGCTCACGATCTTCTCTGCGGTCTAATGTGACAGGGTGATGCACAGATGGTCAGGTGAAATATTATCCTCAACTACATTTCCCATAATTCTCAGTTAAAAGGGGACTGCTTCTAAAATTCTCTTTCTGGATGTGAAACCGGACGACTTTGGTGACTTAATTATGCACATATTAAAGTCAGAAAATGAATTCTTTATGAATATTTATAGAACTGACTGTAATTTACCAAACTTGAATGAGAAACCGCGACCCTAATCCTGATTTAAATTGCAAGACCGATAAACTCCATGAGCAGGGTGATTCACACTTCCCTCAGCATCCCATTGAGAAGTCAGGCCTGCCTTTCTCAAATCTGTCTGTTTACAGTGAATTAACTTGTGAGAGAGCAGATGTGCAGTCGCAAGCTCTGAGCGTTTGTGTCTGTAAATCCTCTGGGCATGTGAGGACGACAGACAGAGGAAGACACAAACCATCTAACTAAACACCAAGAAAAAAAAAGGAGGCAATCTGGAATGAATAAACAGCAAATGAAAGAAGGAAGTACTTGCAATGGAATATATTTTAATGTGAAAACATTAAAATAACACTCTTATCAATAATAAAAAAAAAAAACATTTAGGTTTATCCCATTAAAGTTTATGTCAATTATTTTTATAAGTTAAGCTACACAACTGTGGAATGCACAAAAAATAACTTTTTTTTTGAGTGGATACTTTATTTAATCAAAGCATAAATTAGTCATCAAATTAGTGCCATATTGCTGTTTGCCAGGTGACACCTAAGCTTCTTTTAGCCAGTGTGTAACACTCGTATATATGGTTGAGACATTGTGAAGCCAAAATAAAGCGAGAACAGTGTCAAATCTCGGCTGAAATGGGGCGTTACTAAAAATATTAGCCCACTTTGTGAACGAGTCGACCTGCAGGAGAGAAGCATGCCTTGCAACAACACAGAAGAGGGGTGGCTCTGACTGGGGCTTGTTCAGCTTTCAGACTCACGTTTTCTTTGAGGTTAAAGATGGCAACTTAAAAAAAATCTCACAGAATTAAATAAGTAATATACAGATACATATACTCGCTCTCTCTCTACAGTCTTTACCAAACCTTCACCACCAGTTTTTTTCTTTACAAATTTTTAAAAACATAGATGCTATTAATTCAGCTGAAGGCACTAACAGTCAGAGCTATGATCAAGAATTCACTGTTTCAGTTAGGGCTAACAAGCAGTTAAATGCTCAACCTGTGGGAGACAGAATTAACTCTATCTGCTGCTTGTCTACATATTAGACTAGCCCCCTCTAGTGGTGACAACAAAGTCCTGACACTCGTATTGCACTCTGCTTATGATGAAAATGAAGAGATAAGCTGTTCAGGTGGCGAGCACTGCAAGCAGGCAGATACTGAAGCCCACCTTGCTTTCACAAGGATCATCAGTTACAGTCTAGATTAATGATCCTTACCAGTAATCAGCTCTTCTGGTCTGAAGGGTCCACTTCACTCAAAGGGAGCTGAAACTGGGAGCTCACTGAAGGAAAGCTGGCCAAGTCTGCACAGAACCGTCCTTCTTTTAGACAAAAGCCTAAAAAAATGTAATTTCCACCAATAAGCATATGACATCACATCATTAACTAAAGCTAAAAATAGAATAATTATCTTTCCCAGCACATGCTGTGACTGCTGCCTACAACGCCACTCTAAAGGGACCAAAAAGATGAAACTCAGCCACATGAGAGGGGTGTGTTTTTAGATTTAAATCTTGCCAAATGGTGCTTTAGTCGTCACAGGTAATTTCACTAAACGGGATCATGAGACGGTGCTGCTGCTCCGGCATTCAGTAACAGATGGTGCAAACTGAAAGGATATTTTGAAAATAAGACGTTTTACAAGCTTTAGCAAATCCACATGAAAAGATATTTACTAGATATTATTTTGCCTTTTATTTAACTGCCCTGAAAAACATTAAAAAGACTTAAGTGAGAATGTCGCCTGAATATTTACAAGGAAGAGAAAGGAAACTCTAGTTAGACAAAATCATACCTCTTTTCCACTGAGACAGTGGAGGTGTGCCTTTTGAAAACAAGTTTACATTTAAACATAACTCAGTCAGTAGAGTCAGCTGTTTGGCACTGGCACCAGCCTTTTTCAGTGGAAATGCTTGGAAACCTTCTAGATGGGGCACAAACACCATGTTGGTTGAAAAACAAAAAAACAGTTTGATACAGTTTATGTCATAATACCCTGGAACACTGACGGAACACTTTTTCACTGCATAAATTTAGAAATACAGTTGAAAAAAAATTAAACAGTCAAATGTACATTTTTTAATTAAAAAAATGAAAGATTATATGTTTTCTTCCAACGGCACACTCCATCAAGTTGTTCATAAATAAACTAAAACTAGAGAAATTCATTCAGCACTCATCACAGAGTCTCTGAGTCATTTCAGGAAACAGTCTTCCCCAAGAGGAATTCAGCGTATTCTTTCCTGCGCAGCACCCGGTGCATTTTGAACGTGTTGGGTGAGGTGCCTGAGTAGGCCATCATCTGCTTACGAAGTTCATTAAACGCACCTTCGGCCACCAGCTGCACCCTCATTGGTCCAATGCTGCCTTTGATACGGAAGGATTTGTAGACTGCCGAGTCCTGCTGGAGAGAAATGTCCAACTGGGAAAGAGGAGAGGAAACAGCAAACAGAAAGACGATGTAGAGTGATTTAATGATGAATTGCAAACATGTTGTCTGTTGGTGACCTTCAATATAATTAGTCTTACCTTATGCCGCTGTTCCTCTGTAAGTCTCCTCACACCTTTCAGCTCTAAAAACACCTGGTAGTGAGGGTCCGAGCCACCGATTGAATCTCCTGCAATGCCGCAATAAATAAAACAAGATATGGTGCGCAAGAGTTTAACAAATACGCTATCATATTCAAATTTCTTCTATGAGTATATGAGAGGGTATAAATAAATGTTACCTAGGATGCCACTCTCAGCACAGCAGTAGTCAACCAGCTGAGCTCCAGGCCACTGAGCAACAGCTTTCCTCAAAGCATCGAGGAACAACGCTTCTGACACTTTCTCTCCTCGAACGTTCAGCATCTGACCTCGTCTAGCAGAGCACGGAAGCAAGGAGGGAAAAAAAAAAGTCATGCCTGATATATACACACACACAGCATAATGAAAACTGTATGGCTGTCCAATGCGGTACCTGTACTGAAACTCCACGATGGGACACTGGTTGTGAAATCCAACAACTTTTACAATGTCTCCAATGCGATATCTGTAACACAATAAATATGAGGTTCACCTTTGCAGCTTTCCAACACATCTAATATCTATTTGTTAGTTGCAATATTAAATTTTAAGATAGTCATATGGACCCACTGAACAAAGCTGATTTTACATTAACACAAATATCTAATGAGCCATTCAGCAACCCAGCACATGCAGGCATGTAGACATGGCCAAACTGGGAAGAAAGGTGATTTAATGTGGCATGGTTGCTGGTGCCAGATAGGCTTGTCTGGAATCTACTGGGATTTTCCCACACAACCATCTCTGGGGTTTACAGAGAATGCCCCCCCCCCCCCAAAAAAAAAGAGAAAATATCCAGTGAGCGGGAGTTCTTTGGCTGAAAAGACCTTGCTGGTGTCAGAGGAGAATGGCTGCTTCCAGCTGATAGGAAGGCAGCAGTAACTCAAATAATCACTTTTTGTAGCCAAAGTATGCACAAGAGCATCTCTGAAAGCACAACACCTTGAACTTTGAAGCAGACAGGCAACAGCAGCAAAGGACAATACCAGCTGCCACTCCTGTCAGCTAAGAACAGGAAACAGATGCTACGATTCACACAAGCTCACTGAGATTGGACGATTTAAGATGGGAAAAACATTGCCTGGTCTGATGAGTTTCAATTTCTGCTGCAACATTAGGATGGTAGGGTCTGAATTTGGTGTAAACAACATGAAAGCATGGATCCATCCTGCCCTGTGACAAAGGTTCAGGCTGATCGTGGTGGTGTAATGGTGGGGGATATTTGTTTGTTCCCCATAGTACCAACATACTTTAAACTCCACAGCCCCATTTATCCTTAAACAAATGTGGAACATATTAAAAAGCAGTGTGAGCTGCAACAATCATGAGGACATAAACATACTACTACAGTTTTCTTATTTGTAGATGAAATCAAACCTGAAAAGTCCAGAAGCATTTGTGACAAGAAGCTCATAATTTTCTCCCTCCTTCACCTCCTCCATCAACAGAGTGCGAGGCGTCTCCTCATCCAGGCTGCTCTCCGAGACAAACTCGCAGAACATTGAACGAGGGCACAGCAAGTAACGCCTGTTTAACTCCTGAGGCCACAGGTTCACCCCGATTAGACCTGCAGGGGCACGGACAATGAGCGCAAATGCTGACCAGGTCCACATTTGGAAACGCTACAAATGCTTTTATTAGTAACATATTTGGCTATGCCTTGCATATTCGTCCCTGCATGTTTTAGGTTGCAGCTGCAGACTATATTTATTCCTGATAACTGCAACAATTTTTTATTAAAATAAAGCAGCAGCTGGTCTACATACATACTGGCTCTTACCTTCAGTGGCAGCATAGAAAGGTGAGTAGAAAGGCACTCCTTTGCAGTAGTTCTCCCTCAACATTTCACCGTAGATCTGATTAGAGCCCGAGTCCACTGCCAGGACCAGGTGCAGATGAGGCCACAGGTGCTTGGCAATCCCCCTGAAGCTGTCCTGGAAGTGGGCCCGGAGCTCGGCAGCCCTCTGTGGGTCTGGCTTCATTAGCGCTTCGAGCCTGGCCCTCACTTTGGGCTCCAGAGACAGAGCAGTGCTGATTTTCCCTCGTTTGATGTCCTCCACAAGTTCCTGCCAACGCTCCTATGGGATCGAGAGCATATTAGGTAGAAACTACTTGCCTAATCCTTTATTCATGAAACAAATTAACACACCTCTTTTTAATCCGTCAGTGGGAGCTTGACACCTGACTCAGGATTTCATCCTGCTTTACAAGCTAATGTCCCAGTGAGAGAGAAACAAGGCATGTAGGAAGTGGCAGTCAAAGACCAGCAACAGAGCGCTACTGCTCAGTGAAATTTTGTCTCTTTAAAATAAGATAAGAAATAAGATTACTAATGCTTTCTTTTTGAAAGGATTTTATGATTACCATATATTGTAATTTTTATTTTCACTATTTCTCATTCTGTCCTCTTTTATCACATAAAACAGAAAAAAACATAACACAGAACAAAATTAACTTTTAAACAACATGCATCCACTTACCTGTAGGGCACTGAAGGCATAGAAAACTGTGGAGGCAAAGTTGGACTCCAGTGTTCCCACACTAGGATCTTTCAGAGCAAAAAGTAGATGCAGGTAGAGGGTGTCCTTCTCACTGGAAACCTGAAGAAACAGAGAACATTTTTGCAGAAGTGCATAAATGAAGAGGTCACACTAATACTGACCACTAATCAGACTTGTTGATACCTTGAAAGCAGGTGCTGGAGTTGTATAAAGGTTTAGCATGTGACGTGAGGAGGCTGGTGTTGAGGAGTTTGGCCCGATGGGAATGCCGGCCTCAGACTGCCGAAAATTAGGAGTGTAAAAAAACTTGGTGGTGCGCTGAAGGTTGCTGGTCTCAGGGAATGCCTGCCGCATGGCATCTAAACACACAGTCACTCCCTGATGAACGCACACAACAAGCATTATTAGTAACATCTGCATGCACAATACACATCATCATCAAGCAGTGACTTCACCTGCAGGAAGAACTCAGTGGTGGTGTCCTTGGTGCTGAGCAGCATGGCGCTGGATCCTGACGTTCCGGAGGTCATGGCCAGAATCAGTGGCTTCTCAGCAATGATCAGATTCTCTTCGCCAGCTGCGATACGCTTGATTAGGTCTTGATAGTGCTTGTATGTAGTAATAGGGTGACGTGCACGAAATTCATCACTATCTGAAAAATAAACAGATTTTAGGTTTTTAAGTCAAAAATATCATGGCAGCTGTTATTTATCTTTCATCATTTTGGTTTATTTTAAGCAAAAGTATCAAACTGCATCCTCTGAGATGATCATAGTGGAAAAGTTTAGAAATAGTCGAGTACTCCTTACATCAATACGAAGGGTGTTGTAATACAGGAATCGAAATCGTGATACTAAAATAAGTATGGATGTAATGTTAATAACACACATCAAATCATAAATAATGGTGTAATAATCAGCACATGGCGTCAAATTTAAATGAATGCATGAATTAACTGAATATGCCTGGGGGACATTTGGTCAAACAAAACAATAAATGTGATGACACAAGTTCAAGAAAAAAAAACAGAAAAACCCCCTCAAAGAACAATAAAAATAGTAAAAAAAAAAAAAAAGAAAAAAGAAAAAAAAAGCTGTTTGTATTTCTTGTAGTTTACGGGGGTCTGGTGGCACAACACCTTTTTTTTTTTTTTTCTTTAATGTGTCACGTCTGGTCTTCTCATGCGTCCACACTAAATAAGCACAAATGTCTTCACCTACTTACTAATACTATCTACTTCTCTCCTTACCTTTAATTGAGCTGAAGTCGTACTGTCTTCCATAATAAGTGTTTGCGTTTTTACGCAAGCGCTTCAGCAGCGTCTCCTCCTGGACTTCCTTCACCTTGAGTGTGTCGGCTTCAAGTTTCCTTCTCTGCCGCCTGCCCAGCCAGCCTACAACCTTCACCGCCACATACTGGCTCAACAGGCTGCTTAAAGTTCGATGTTCACCTTTTATCTTCAAGCTAATGAGCGCCACCCCAGCCAGAGCGCACACACCAACGACGGCGGGGAGAAGGGACGGCACGGCTGAGGAGCCGGGGTTACACAAGAAATACAAAGACACAGAGGCGCCAGGTGGAGGCGCTGTTAGTCAGCATTATACCTACATCACCGTTACCGTTTTTTCATTAACAGACAAGACCGCACAGTCTGCCGTCAAACTGCACAATACTGTTGCGACAGGATGCCGTTCATATCGCCATTTCACACGCTCATTTTTATCATTTCACCGCTTACCTGGAGTCTGTCCGCTGATGGCCAGAACGACCGATAAAACCGCGAAACAAAGCGGCACTGCTGCGCGAAACCAGGAGAAAGACATCTGGAGCATTATATAAGATGTAATGTCCCTGTGGTTTTAATAGCTTATATCTACAAAAAGCGTTTAGACCGCATTTATGTGCCGAAGGAAGAACGTCAACTTTTACTTTCGCAGCTGTCTGTGCTGCTTCCGTGTTTGGGTTAGAGCTCAGCGCTGATTGGTTTGACTAACCCATGGCGTCGTCAATCTAAAAAAAAAAGAAAAAAGAAAATATTTGAAATTTCTTTTTACTACCTGTATGCATAAATCCCTGCCGTTCGCTCCTTCAAACAACAAAACTTTGCTACAAAATCCGTTTTCGCTTATCCATTTAGCCTGGATGGCAAAGCGGTAGGTGCTGCGATCAGGTCGCAGTATCATTTGGAGGCGTTTATTTACCTCTCATGTCTGACAATAACTATTAAACAAGCTTAAACAGGTGTTCCTGTTTCTGCATGCTTTGCTGTAGCAAAGTTTACTGCAGAGCAATGATGCCAACCGAATATTACTTATTTCACATTCGGGCAGTAGGGAGTTCAACACAGCCAGGCTTTCTTTATGTTAGCTGCTCTGATAAACATACAACTCCAGTCAGAGATGACGGGCATCACGACGGTGCTTGACAACTTTCTCTGTTAAGAAGAGCTTTCTGCTTCAGTCATATGACTGTTCTTTTGCGCCAAATGATCCCAATAAGTTTATGATTATAAAATGATGATAAAAATCTCTAAAGAAGATAAAAAAAAAGTAACAGTAAAAGGCAACACTGTTGCAAATAAGACAAGAAATTAATGCTACAGAGTGATAACAAACATTTTACCTCGAGTTAACTGTTTTAACACGGTTTATTTCTAAAGAGACGGCTGCACATGGGACGTTAAACTGGGTGCACTTAAACATAAAGGAGATTAAAGGACCCTAGTAAAGGAGCTCGCTTTAGTTTATTGTCAAAACAAGGTGAAATTAAGTGTACTGAGTATTTGTTCTAGATGATAAGTGCTGTTACAGCTGTATAGGAGGGGTCTCATGGTGTAATGGTTAGCACTCTGGACTTTGAATCCAGCGATCTGAGTTCAAATCTCGGTGAGACCTGGCATTTTAAGATACTTGCCTCCATATAGAGTACAACAAGATTAGGGAACTTGTTCTTTACAATTCTGAAATGTATCAGTTCTCTAATGATCCATGACTTTAATGCCAGAGCAGCTTCTTGCTCAGCTTACCCATGCAGCAGATTTTATGCGTTTGCAAGCTATATGTGTCAGGAAGGCCAAAAGATCTAAACGACGCTGAGTTCAAGTCACGTGGGTTCAATCACACGACATGAGTGTTGTCATAGACTGTGATCTAAGTAATGCTGTAACACCTCAACAAATCTGGTCCATACATGGTACTTATTAGAACTTTTGTATGTGATGTGCTTGTATAAAAAAAAACCCCATCTATGTCTGTAGTAAAACAGAGCTCTATTGCTTTGACACTTTCATGTTTGCATAATCACACCATGTAGCTTTAATGCTGGTAAAGCTCTTCAAAGAATTCAACCTGTGTGTGGCAGTGATGTGGGTGAGTGTTCTAATGTACTAACCGCAGAACACTTGACAAAGGCTGTGGCTTTCCTCTGTGAGTTTGTTTCCTGAAATGAATTTATTTCTGACATCTGCTGTAAAGCCACGACATGCAAACTATATGTGACCGGGCTGGCTTGCTCACACTCTTCCTTTCTCTCCCCCTCTTGTTGCTCGCCCTTCTGCTGTGTCACGGCACACCTGAAATTAATTGGGAGGCACTGCCTGTGACAGGATAAAGACGCTTGGTGTGTGAATAGTGGCATTCTTCTCTCTTGCCTCTCCCTGCGTGAATGGTGTGGAAGTGTGGCAGCATTTGTGCTACATAAAAACCTGTTGAA
>JAVDPK010000530.1:312197-328337 GCA_034780415.1 Cichlasoma orientale | reverse complement strand
GTGTGTGTGTGTGTGTGTGTGTGTGTGTGTGTGTGTGTGTGTGTGTGTGTGTGTGTGTGTGTGTGTGTGTATTATTCCACATAACTGCTACTGATTAAGCTGCTACCTATCTCGTCTTATGATACCCTTGCAACAGATTTTTAATCTCAAGGGGTATATTTCCCTGAGTAAATGTGTGATTCCTTATCCAAGGCAGTAACATGTGAGGATGGAAAATATGGATTGTGGATAGGATGTGATGCACAGACAAAGAGAATCTGAGCATATCTGCAGATTCACCAGTGCTGACATCATCGAGACACTGACATTAAAAATTAATTTGACCGAGTACTGACCCATGAGTCTGCAGAATCAAATAGCTAAATATAAACAGCCTGAGAGTCGCCACTTCTATGGAACAACAGTGTAGGATTGTCAGCAACTGAATTCAAGCAACAACCTGTCCTGACTGAACGGCCTTCGATAAGCATCTTTATGTGACTCACTGGGTGAGACTGTCATGGTAAGTAGGCACAAATTCAAATACAAACACACCATCTTTCAGCCAAACTAGTCTTATAGATTATTATATAGCACATACATGAATGCAACATCTAAAATTCCCAGGAATGTTGTAACAAAGCAACATCTAATGATGGAAACGCTTTCATTCCCAGAGGACAACAAAGGTAAGCAGACAAGGGTTTGAACAGTTTGTGCTTAAAATCGCTCTGCAAGCTTTCAGACTTCAAAGCTTTTCTTTCAGTACAGCCTGAGAAGCAGCCGAGGTGACGCGAGCCAACTCCTGACCAGAGTACAACTCCATTAAATGTTGATGTGAGAGGAGAGTTAAAGAACACAGGTCTGGATTTTTACTGCGGCACAATAAATTTACTGCATCTTAAAATCTCCATTTCTATTTACATGGCAACAGTGACAGAAGTGCTCTAAAAGTAGGTATGTTACAATCACCACGTCATCAGCCAGTGACGTTCTCTGAGCTCACCTGTGTTTACGGTGCAAATTATGACATTAATTTAAGGCATATGGACGCAGAATTTCATGTGTCAACTTAAAACTGACTTTGCTTCATTGTGTTTTCTTAAACAGAAAGTTTATGAATGCCCAGAATGCTCCTTAGTATCATGGCATTATCAGATGCAGTTAATTGGCTGCCGCTTCATTATTTTTTGGGCTATTGTTGTTGTTTAGGTATCAAAATGCTCTTTTAAATGCTTTATCTGCACGGCGTTCAGATATAATTGGAAAGAATGAAATTTTTTGCAACATACCCACTAAAAGTGGTCTATGTGATGTTACCAGAATGGGAGCAGGACTCCCATACAAATTAAGAGTCAAACAATCAGAATATTGATTTTATGTGCGGCAACAGTTGTTGCACAGTGGATAACTGACTGTGACAGGCTTGTTCAGGCTCAAACCAGCTCTAGCGTGTTCTTTGGTTTGGAACAGCTACGGCAGAGGCTGATGGAGGTAGTCGGTGGTGTGAATGCAAAGCAGTCAAACACAACATCAAGTGATGGCACAGTGTGGGGATGGATTCAGTTATGCTCAATATCTGCACTGAAATTCAGGCGCTGTGAGCTCTCTGATGAGCAGAGCCTTTGCCTTTTGTTGATCTCAGTGTCCTTACTTCCACCATGACTTGTGAGAGCATTTTAGTTGTTGAAAACAGATTCAGTATGTACATGTATGTGTCTGGGAGTATTCTATTATTTTTGAAATGACTGGATGCTCTATGCCATTAATGTGTCTGACTTTCTTCATGTGCTCTGTGCAGCTGGATGTAGCTTTCACAAAAAAAACAAACAAACAAAACAAAACGTGGTGTTCATTTTTTTGCAGCACGTGTGCCGCACTGCATAGTAGAAATGCCATCAGACCACCTATAAATCTAATAATCTGATAATCTAAGTAAGAGCTAAACTCTCTTACAAAAAGGTAACAAATTCACTTTCCACAGTGTTACAGTTAAAGGACAGAGAAAGTGCTAATGAAATAAACCAGATGTATGTTGAATTTGATAAAAGCATTGCTGTTAGTGGGACATCACTACAGTTTAGCCGTCAAATAATAAAACTTGTGCCAATATCTGAAATGACTCCTCCTCAGCAGCTCTGTGTTTTAGTACCTTTCTCAGTGCGCAGCCTCTTGAAGGAGTCTGTCTTGGAAAGGCCGGGGTCAGAAATGACCTTGGAGCCCAGTTTGACTGTCAGGTTAATGGACTGGTAGCCCTGCGGCAGCTTGCGGTCATACAGAAGCGTGAGTAGCTGGGCCAGGGTCATCTCAGGCGGGAGGGGCTGACCTGGAAGGAAGGACAGAGTACACAATGTTTCACTTCAGTTATATGTCAATACTGACTGCTTGGTGTTTCACTCAAACACCTGTGCTTGCCGATAGGAATCACATGGTACCTGGAAGCAGCTTGTGGTAGAGGTGGAAGACAGGCACACTGATGGTTTTGGCTGATGGGTCCACACCAGATGAAGCAGTTAACTTATCACTCATGACGCGGCCCCTCCTTGATGGAGGTCGGGGAGGAGTGGAAAGAGCTCGCTTGGACTGGGACTTTAAGCCTGAGAGCAAGAAGAATATTTGTTTTTCATCAAAAGCAACACAGCTTATATACAGTGTCATTTTTAGGTCTGTAAATCACACAGATAATAAAGCAAACACACTGTACCCGAGGCTACGACGACACTGTAGTTGTCCTGGAAGCCGTTGTCTGCTTTCATCTTCTCCTTCTCCTCGTGATTCTTCTTCTCCTTGTCCTCTTTCTGCTCATTGATCAGTTTGGCAGTAATGCTGGGCGTATCTGGATAAACAGAAGAGATCATTAAATCAGACTTTTTTTGCCACACTGATTGGATCGTTTTCTTAATTTGGTTAAAAAATATATATCAGCAAGCCAAAAATTATATTTCTGATGCAAAATTTGCGCACCAACACAACAACAGGCAGTAAATGACGTGTCTCGCAGACATGCACACTGCCCACAACAGCAGCAGTGTATCAGGCTTTCTATCAGCTGTTCAAGGTCCCACAGGGTAAGCCATTCATCATAGCTGGCTAGAAGCTAACAGGTAATACCGAAGCTCACAGCATCAGCGCTGCACGGCTGACCTTGATAGCCAGAGAATGCCAAATGAATTAAACCACAAGGACAGAGCTGACTGCTGGGATATTCTGTTAATAATTTAGGCTGTAATTAAAACTGCAGCTCTTATGGCTGAAAAACTTGACTCCTCCGCTTCTTAATCACATCTTGTTTGGGATTTGGTTAAAAGAAAGGCTGCCCCCTTGTGTCCTCCATGACTTTACAAAGCCAGTTAAACTTGAAAAGCCATTCGTCAAAGTCAGAGAATGATAGGTGGTACCTGCCGTAAATAAAGCAGACCTGTAGTTCGGACCATTTTTTTCCTACCCTTGGCACTGTATGATGTCAGTGAGAGCGGGCTAAGGCAGCTTGTTTCAGAAAGAGGCTGCACCAAGGATTATCCTGAGCCGTGACTCATTAAAAGTAACTTTAGTAGAGTCCAAGAATGAAGAAAAAAAAACATGAGGCTGGATATGAGCAGAGTGGGCCCCCTTTAAACCTCTGACATCTAAAATAATGAGCCAGTTGCTAAAAAAAAACAACAACTTGATTTTGTTTAATTTAGTTTTTTGTTTTGCTTTTTTTTTTTTTTTCCAGCAACTCTTTATGTTGAAGTGAACTTAACCTCCAGACCCGAGCACCACTAAAGGGTTTGTGGTGGTGGGCTGTAAGGAAAAAGGAGGGGAAAAGCATCAGAATCACATGCATGTCAAATATAGATACAATTCAAACTTTGATAATTCAGTTCATAAGAGCCCAATTTGTCCATCTCAATATTACCACTTATCCCCATTTGGGCCACTTTATTTATTTCTGGTTTCAATGAACTGACCTAGTATCCATATCTAGATCCAGCCAACAATTTTAAGCATCACTTTCACCTTCACTGACCCAAAAAAGCTTGACTATATTTATTTAGGAAGTATTTGGGCTGGACCAGTGTTAAGTCTATATGAATGTATGGTTTGCTTTCCTGGATTATCTCGTGAACAATGCTGCCACAGCCATACACGAGTGTGTGTGTGTCTTTGTTGGAGAAGACTGAAAGGGAAGTGTCCTTTTGGTTCAAAGTATCAACTTCTGTATAAGGTATAAATCTTAGTAATAATATAGTTTCACCTCTACCATATAATCTGTCACCATTGTTGATGATACCACCTTTATTGAGATCATCTCTGCACAGTCACATAAATAAACTTAAGTCTGATATTGACATTCTGTGCACAGAGGATTCTAAATCAGAATCTCTTTGAATGAGAATCAGACAGAACGACAGTGTTTAGGATGAGCTGGGACACGCTGTGGCTTCATGTTTGCTGTGCTAAAAACTTGTCACAAGACATTTACTTCAAGATGGTGTTTAAAATCCTCCATTGGGGACCTGAACACAAACCTTCCCCTGTTGAACACTGTGTGAGTTTGCCCAGGACGCTGAACTACACACTTGCCAGCTGTGGTGCAAGGCAATATTACTGAAGCTGGCGTTGGGGCTTCCAAAACACCGTTTGACAATAATTTAGTGTGAAAGTTCTCATATTTTTAGAGCATGCACAGACAGAATTTGACATTTCCTAATAAAATCTGCAAACATCCTCCCAGTGCATCTGCACCCATTCAGACCCTGTCTGTCTACACTACGACTGTGTATCTCCCCCCAACAAAACGGGCTCCTGAGTGTATAAAGCTGGAAACAGCCAACAGACACTTCATTATGTCTGGTAAAAACTACGTTTAATAGAAATGCTGATAAAGAGCCGTCTTTGAAGCTAAGACAAGAAATATTTCATTACACGGGTGGCAGATTCTACTGAGTGGACGAATGTGCTTGAGAAATGTTGCTCAGTTGAAAACAGCTAAAAATGAAAAAACAAAAACATGTTTCAGTGCCAAAGGTTTGCACGAGGACCTGATGCAACAAAAAGACTTCCTGCAGACATCAATAAGCAAGAGCTGCATTTTCAGAAATCTCACTGCACTTGAACAAAAACTGCAAAAAAGTTTGTGTGTTTGAAAAATGAATAAATAAAAAGCTTCACTCCAAGAGTGCAAACCTCCAGCAAGGCAGCTCTCTCTCTCTCTGGGCAGTGGTTCCTTTTAAGGGAATAGTATTGTAATTTGTATATTCATTTTATTTTCTTTATAAACAGAAGTTCAAAGTGCAGGCTTTACTTGCCCTGCTGAAACCCATTTTAATATACTTGACATCATTTTGAATATAAATATTTTTTATGGACTTATTCTTTCTCTCGACAATACTTTCTTTAAAATACTTTCTTTTGGCGTCAACTTGAAAGAAAGGCAGACGTGAAATGTGAAGCCTTAGAATCATTCCAGCAAGACAAAATGATCTTAAGCTTCAGCTTCACTCACTCCACAAATGTCTGAGTAGCACTTTGAGTTCCACTGAAAAGACCTGGCAACCTTTAAAGAAAGTGGTGAGTCAAAAAAAAAAGGAAAGAAAATCTGCACGTTGAAAGGCCGTGAAAATATATTTTTAAATTTCAAAAGAAAAACGGTCAAAAGAAGGTCAGAGAATATAATTTTTATGAATCACTAACTTTTGCTTAAAGTCTATATGTTTTAAGTGTTGATTGTCTGTCAGTAAGAACAGCTTTCATCAAGCCTGGTGGAGAGATGGAACATGGCAGCCTGTCATTAGCAGATAAATACACAAATCTGTCTGGAACCTCTCAGATCAGTTTGAATTTCCAAGAGGCATTAGTCACAGTGCAGACAAAAATCTCAACACAACAGGACAGAGCTGCAGTGCATCATAGCATCAAAACACGTGACAGTGTTGCAGACAGTCTACAGCTTGCAGAGATGTCCATCATATCAGACTAGCTCCATATTAAATAAACTGTTGTGATGGAACTCTGTTAGAACAGTAGTGGTTCACACACACATTCTGCCAGAGCAAATGAAACACAAGCTCTGAGATTCACCTGGTTCCCAAGCTAGAAGCATGGGCAAAGGAAGGACCAATTATATTTTGGTGTGGATCATTTTGATAAACAGAGTGGTTGAGGACTTCTCTCTCAGTGTGAGTCATTTTGAAGATAATTTCATTTTATTTCTTTAGTACTTTCAGGAAGGTCTGAATCTGGAAAGTTGCTTTAATATGGACCACTCAGCCTTCTTTGTCTCCAAAATCCGACGTACCATTTCATCACATTCTATTCACACCTCTAGAATGTGAGTACCAGTTTCAAGGACTCTATGCAGCGCAGACTGTCGACACAGTCAAAGGTTTTTTTTCAAAGGATGACGTAACTCAAATGGGGATCCTCATCTTGAAACCCCATTTTATAGAAACAAGTCAGAAACTAGAGGAAACATTTGCCATCATATGAAATGCCAGTGTAACCTGATAGCAGGGACTTCTACCTGTAATGGTAGCAACATCACGTGTGCAGATGATGTCATTTGAGTCACCTCCTTGATTCGCTCTGGCCTACTTATTTGTCTTTATGTGAGGTATGTTATAATGAGAAGCTTTCTGTATTGAAACATACCAGACACTCGGTCCAAGACTTCAGCCAGTGTGGTAGAAATTGGCAGATGGAGGGTGCGGTACTTGTGGCCTGCTCCGTACATGGGATGCTGGATCATATGGCTGGTGGCATTGATCCGTCCTTTGTATAACTAAAAAGGAGAAAACACAAAGTTTTGTCTTAGCATGTTATAGAACTCTAACAATGAGGTTAGCTACAGGAACTAAAGATTTGCTTTGGCCAGTGCACGGGTATCAATACGAGCACGTCGACTGGTCTACAGCCAAGTAGTCCCATACTCAACCATCTACGATGTACTGCGCGTTCTGACATCTTTGTGTCATAGCCACCGTGAAGGCGTTCATCATTTCGTGCTGCAGTAGTTGTTTTGTGGGATCCGACTGCATGGCCAAGCCTCGACTCCCCACATGCGTCACTGAGCCCGTTACCAGTTAGCCAGAGATGCTCAGGCTCAGTCAAGTAGCCATCTCAATTTGGCCCTTATCAGACTTTCCCAGAACCTTACACTTGCACATTTTTTCCTATTTCAAAAACCATCAGCTTTATTATCTGGGGCTCACACATGTTTGCACTAAATATCATCACAGTCCTCTCAATAACTGAGATATTTCAGTTTGAACCAAAGTAATTCACAGAAGTGACCAACTGAAGGTGCTAACCGTACAGCCACACACTTTTCTGCTTCAGAACCAGACATCAAGTAATCAGTTCAAAGTGTGGCTGCACAGAAAAGCCCATGAATAAACACTCAGTTTTATTCACTGGGAAACATGAACAAAATTTCACAGTGATGAAATCAAATTGAACATTTCTTGTGTGAAACTACAAACTTATATAATTAAAATTTAAGTCTTCATTCATCAAACTTGCTGGACCAACCATGCAAACTCCAATCCTCTTTGCAGGGCACAGTGAAAACATCTCCCATCATATTGAGAACAGTGAGATGGCTAGGCTATTGAAATGACTTGCTTTGGGCAGTCAATAATGTCTCCACACCCTGCCTCCAGGCAATCCTGCACACAGGCTGTCACTGAGGACACACAACACCAGGTATGAATCAGTCTGAAGGAATCACTATGATAAAGAAGGAAACTTCTGCTTAATACTGCTGCACTGCCACCTTGAGCTCACAACTAAGTAATACATCATTTATGCTGCGTGTCACAGTTTTTAATCAAATTAGATTTTTGTGCGTCAGTCGCGTATGCTACACCCATAATGTGGTATGCACTAATGCAATAACCCTTCATTTTAATTCTTAGCTAGAACAAAGTGGAACTACTTTTACCGTCCCACCATGCTGGTTAGTCTAATCTCTAACAACACACAAGGAAACAGGAAAGACCGTAAATGCAGTGAAGCAAAGTTATGGTGAGCTAAAGATCACAATAACACAACATTCTGCTATTGTGAACATTAAAAGGGAACTTCTTTTGCTCATTTCCAGCTCCATATCCTCATTATTGGACTCTACCAGAGTAGCTTTCAATGCTTTAATGTTTTAAATATTCTTTATCTTTTACTGGACCTTTCTGCCCAGCAGGGGCAGGGCTTCAGTAATCCCTGTCAGAGCTATGCTCCTGAAGAAGCTGTTTAAGGTTATCCCCTCTGACATTATACAGATCCAAGAGTAGAGAAACTGCCTGAAAGTGAGCATTTAGAGCAAGTCAGAAGCCTAAGCTCTTGGCTCACAGAGATTACTTGTACATATGCTGACCTCTTTATTTGAAACTTTAGCCACATTTATGGGCATCTTACATACAGGATATGTATAGGATATACACATAATGGAAATCTGTTATATAAAACAGAAAATGAGGAAAAGCATAATAGGTCCTATAAAAGTTGTAATTCTTGTTAGGAAATTAGATGTTAATTTCTTTCTGAGCAATGCTGCTGAGCGGATCACTCATTTACCCACCGGGCAGGGAGACTGCAGGAAGACTGTGACCTTCTCATCTTCCAGCATGAGCTGCAGAAAAAGCCTTCGAATGAAGCCTGAGATGTTTCCGGAGACAGGTACATTGCCTCGCTGAGGTGCAGACTGGAAAAGTTCACAGAGAACCTGCAGCCAGAAATAAAAGTCTTAAAATTAATAGACAGAAACTGATGATTATCTAAATTTGGACTCCACTTTCTAAAGAAATGATCATGCGTACTATCAATCATTAATAACAGAATTATGCCTAATTATATTTGAAAATTAACATCTAACAAGTCAAAAAAATGAAAAACTTTTCCCATTCTCTGATCTGTAGCAACAAAAAGTGAGAGCACCTGTGCCATGAGCCGCTGGTTGTTAGGGTGGCAGGAGATACACTGGAGGAAGAAGGCCACAGTGGCATTCTCCAGTGCCGTCCTCTGCTGGGTGGTGAGCCCTCCCGTCTGCCCTGCAGAGGCCAGGGAAAAGCGTGACCCTAAAGGCTGAGGATGGGACAGAGAAGAACCTGCAGCAAATCCAGTGTTCAGAGGCTGACAGCCAGCATTGGCCCCTGCACTGGCACTGGAGTGGCACAGCAGGAACAGCAGTGCTGTCCACAGTGGGTTGACCTCTGGTCCTCCCAACCAGTCCTTCATGGTGTGACTGTTGCCTACTTCTGTGAGGAAGCGCAGCACTGGAGCAGCCAGCTCCGGTGCCAGAGGTGGCCGATTGTGTGACGATGAGTGATAGTGGTGATGGTGGTGTCGTCTCTCGGCATGGCCGGCGGGCAGAGGGAGGTCAGCGCTGGCCAGAAGGCCGACACAGAACTGAGCCAGACTGCGAACCAACAGCGAGGGCAGGCCTGAGTCCAGTAGCTGCTCTATTGCTCCTGGTGACTGGGAGGCAGCTGCCAGCGTGGTTAGCTGGGACTCTGACAGATTAATGTGGGGTCTCGCGTGCTTGGAGTCATCGGTAAGTCCCGCTGCACTGGTGTTAGCATCATGCTGCTTTTTGCCATCATCGGTCATGGCAAGACGACGTTGCTGAGCCTGAGAGTGAGTGGCGCTGGGTGTTGAGACAATCCCCATCCAGGATATTAGCAAGGAGAAGTAGCTGGGGTGGATGTGACACATGGAACACAGCAAGCTGTCCACAGCCTTCTTAAGCACAATGTTACACGGCAGCGACATGGACCAGTTATACAGCAACCTGGAGGGAAGAGCAAGGAATGAAAATCTGCTAATAAGAATACATTTTTTTTAATCACTTCATTAGTGGACCCCACTATATGCATGTATAATGTATTCCAAGATAGCGACTGACTCAAAGAGCTCTTTGTTGAGTAGTGTAGGGAGATCGTAGTCGACCGGCAGCTCATAGCTGTGCCACAGGATGGCTGCCACACAGTGGAGGTGGGAGGGCGATGGCATGAGGAGGCCGTATTCCCTTGATGAACCAGAGGAAGAGCCAGCAGCAGGTCCAGCGTATCCCATCGGGCCGCTCATCTTATGGGCTGCCACACGGGAAGAGTCGTGGACCCACTGTAGAAGAGCCTGGATCCTGAAGGGTTAGAATTCAGAGATTTGACAAACAAGTCCTCACAGGGTTTTAAAAATAAAAAAAGTCCTCGATCTCTCAGTGAGAACCACCTTGGGGCAGAATTTATATGCAACAAACACGATGAGATGACAGTAAAATATGACAAGGAGAGTGTAAGGACACTTTTTACTATCAGCTTATGAGTCTGTCTAGAATATCACCTTGAGGGGAGACGGTTTCTCATCAGTTGATGTGCTCTGAGGGAAGCTAAAGGGGAAGTCTGAATCAAGGTAAAGACTCAGGAGTACCTGTCTTTGGTCCCTGCGTCCTGTGTGGTGCCCAGCTGGTACAGAATGTCAATGGTGGAATCTGAGGAGAGGCCGTTAAGTCGCCCAAACAGCAGAGGACTGTTCAAATCTTTAAAGAAACACATTGATTGGAAAAAAAAAAAAAGATTTTAGATCACTTTCAACATATATTTTTAAACATTTTCAAAGTCGTGCTAGCTGCACCATTACATGATAAACGCCTGGTACACAATGTTGCCATAAGACAATACTAGAAACAATGGTTACAGTGTTTTGTGCCCAATCCAATGTTGTATCCAACAAAATCTCAACATAACACTTTGTCAAGTACAATCATCAGAATCAGTCTGAGGCGACTAAACATGATTTATTTAGAAACTTTTATTTTTTTAATTTTTACCGTGCCAAAATTTTAATCTAAACAAATTTATTTATACAGCATATTTAAAAACTAAGTCCCATAATGTGATAAACATTATGGAGCATGCAATATCAGATAAATAATAATATGGGAAACATGAGACAGATAGGATAATAAGAGCACATTATATCTATACGTACTGTAGGAGCCAATAAGACCAGAGCATTCGCTGGTTCATTAGAGTTAGAAGAAACACTACCTGGTAGAGCAAAAATCTAAAATATGATCCTGTTCATCTTTCAAATGGCCTAATTTAAGATCCTCTCTCGGTAATAAATGCTGCTATTTTAAGGCTTTTGATGCTTTTTAAGGACATGTGATCAAATCTCAGCAGTGACGCAGCTGTGAGTGACTCACTGGCGGGGTCGGTGCCAGAGGCAGCACAGTTTCTCAGCAGAATGTCGATGAGTTTGAGCCCGATGCGAGTGGACTGCAGGCCGATCTTAACCAGCACGGCCTCAATGTTGGGTGAGTGCATGCCACAGTAAGGTGACATGAGCAGCGCGGCACAGGTCTGCAGCAGGTTAGCAGTGGGTGCTGCGGCGCTGGCCATCATGGCTTCCAGGTCGCTGACGTGGGTCAGGCAGTGGTGGAGAAGACGCAGCCAACCGATGCTGTACAGGGAGAAAAAAAAGTTCACACAAACAGCCAAATACACACACACTCTCTCACACACACACACACACACACACACACACAGCATTCAAGATCCATTATGATTACCTGGTTTTGGAGACCTGGTCCTCAGAAGGGAGAAAGGGGTTATTGACGGTTGCAGACGAGGTGTTACCAAACGCCGTCAGACCCAAGAGTTTGATCTGAGACAGACCCAGGTTGCTGGCGTCACGAGGCCGGTGTAGCCTCAGACAAACAGCCGAAGCAACCTCTGCCTTCACCAGCTGGATCTTAATGTACGTCAAGCCACTAGTGATAACTGGCGTGGACAGTGGCAACATGTTGACCCCATCAGCACTGATCTCCACTGAGACTGAGGAGGGGCAGGCTGTTGGGTAAGAAGAAGGGGACACAGACACAAAGGAACAACTCTGAGATTTTATACAAGTGGGACGGAAACATTTTCATCAACTGCAGAAGTGATCGAAATTCACTTGTAAAGTGACTGTTACTAGGCAGTCCAATTAATCGTATTTTAATCTCCAACATGACTGGCTTCCCACAATTAAATGAACATGATTGAGCAATGATGAAAATGAATGCATGTCTAACAGAACGCAAAGCAAAATTGCAAATCAAATGCTGCCTAAATCTGCGCCTGACCACGTGACTGCACGTGTGAACAGCAGCTCTTCCCTGGACAGAAACCACTTAAGTTCTCCTGGACCAGTAACACTGTTAACAGATACACAACAAAATTCAAATGTCTGGAACAGCAGAAGGTGAAGAGCTGGTCCCTCAAAGCAATCATCCTCCGTTGTTTGGAAGCACTTCAAATTTTGTGATACTTCTCAAGTGATGTTACCAAGAAGTGATGTGCAAATGGTGATGACTTGGGTCTGCACCGCAAAGCAACACAACTTATGCAAGCACCTGACAACACGCCACAAACTGCAGTCTAATTAATGCATTAGGACCAAGAAATACAATGCAGCGGTTAACAACATCAATTTAGATGTCTATAAAAGTAAGCCTGTACATGCATCTGCAACCAGCTCCCAATTATTCTCATCCATCCTGAAGGTACAAAGAACGGAGTGAAAGAGGTTGGATTTTGATTCTAGGAGGAGTGCTAAGGTCAGGCGAATAAACACCTTATTGTCTGTCCAGATGAGCTATGTAAAGGTTAAAGCAGAGCCTTGTTGACTGAAGTTTTGGTACAGTATATCCAATTTTTCCACTAAAAAAATGCACAGGATTTAGGTGAATGAGGAAGGCCAATTTTATTTGGATGGAAACGATTTATAAATTAGCAGAAATGTAATTTACATGAAAGTGCAACAGATACATATTTGTCACTATCAATGAATAATCATGACAAATAATCGTGATCTCAATATTGATTAAAATAACAGTGATAATCATTTTGGTCATGCAGCACTAATTGCTACTTACTGGCTAGAGAAGCTAGGTGTGGCTGGATGTGGAGCTCCTTCAGGAGCACAGCAGCTGGAAGATGGATGGTGAGGTCACACCAGGCCTCCTCCGGCAGGAAGATGTAGGACCAGGCTGCTGAGCGGGCCCGGCGGTGGGGTGGGGTGGCCTGGAGGAGGACCTCTGCAGGCTGTGCTGTTGGGCTGCTGGAAGTGATCGTGCCTGGAAAAGAATAAACATCACTGCAGATAAGAGAAGAGTCGGAATACGGTGGCCAATTTTGTTCAAGTGCTGACCCATGTGATGTAATGGAGGGATTCAAAAACAGCTGGAAGCACCTAGAGGAGCAAAATTGTGGAGTCCCTCAGCGTTGTCTGGCTCTGATGTCATCACTCTGGCTTTGAGGTTTCCATCTGCTGCCTTTCCTGGACCTGAATCTAAGAATTTCATGATAGTGGACACCATGCTGCGTGCAGTGTTTACGATGGCTCTGGTGCTGGTCACCATGTTGTTGCAGATCAACTGGACACCTCCTGGTTAGAGACAACAAAATTATTTTTTATTTTACTTTCTATGATAGTCATACAGCTGTGTTAACATTCTACTGATCAAGATATGGATCAATGTGCTAACAAAAGCTCATCTTTTGCTTGTTTGTTTACAAGGAAATTCAACAGCAGACCTTTACAATCTATTCAAATTGCATAGCTTGCTGCTGTCTGACATGAAAGTTGTAACTAAGTAAGGTCTTGGTAATCCTACAGCTTTCCACATGTTCATTGATGCATATGAGGATTTGACAGCCAAAGAAATATACTGATATATTACCAAAAATCTCACACCATTACTGCAGATGTTACTCGCACAAGCTGACCAATCAGAACAGGGAATGGTTCAACACTTTTTCTTTGTTCACTATTTTACTGTCTGCATTTACAGTAATAAGTAGTGTATACACCCACCCATGTCATGGAAGGCCTTAAGAGCCTCACTGGTGTCCAGCACTCGAAGTATGAACCACAGAAGAGGCTCCGACAGCTGACAGGTGGAGAGAGACCCCTAAAGAATGTGTAAAGGGGAAGGGGGAAAAAAAAATCAGCACTGCTCTGTGTTTGTTTATATCATAAAGCTCAGACCCCAGCAGAGTGACGCTCACCTGTCTGCCCATATAACCACAAGCCATGTAAGTAAGGATGGGCTGTAGCATGACCTGGACGGAAGTGGCCCTCTTGCTCAGGGTGGTGAGGATGGTGAAGAGGCCATCACCCACTGAGATCGCATCCAGACCGCCATGGAAGTTCTCGTGTTTAGTCAGGTGGAGACCGCTGGCTCCTGCAGAGCACAGAGGGGGAACTGTCAGCTCACAGCTGTAGGCAATGATCTTCCACATGTATTAAATATGGTTTTCTCTGGCTTGATAAAGGAACAATTCACCCACAAGTCAAATTCTGTTACATTCTTCCTCTTACAGAAGATAAATTCAAAAGCAATAATCATTAATTAACTGCTAGTGCTAGATGTTACTTACACCACATTTTATTATTTATCACTATCCAAACAAATGTATTTTTTGACCGGGGGGGGGGGGGGCTGCTGCTCAAAAACTGCTTAACTTCCTGAAGATGTATATTTAAAGAATTATTTTCTTAGCCTCTTGATGGCAGATCTAAACAACACTAGTGCAATTTTTGTTGTTTGTGGCCAGGTGATTTAAGCCCAATGTGTAGTGTCATTTGAGCCCAATTTTTTCTCTCCCCCAAAGCAAGGTTTATGAAAATGGTGCAAGTGGAACAGCCACAAAGCTGCAGACCATAAAACCTGACCAAAATACTGAAAGCTGCTGAGATGACAGTACCTGCTAAACAGATCGTTCTTTGTGGATCGGTCTTACCTATGATCATGGCCATGGCGCTGCTGTTGCACTGGCCCAGTGCAGACAAGATCTGGCTCATTATCTGCTGATTGGCAAGCACCAGATCGGCCACGCCCGCAGGAGGACCCTGACTGGATGCTGATCCACCAGCTACGCTTTCTTTGCTGCCACAGACCTTCTCCTCATCAGACACGCTGCTATCAGCTGCTCCGCTGCCTGTCGGCGGCAGCCGCCCACTGAACTCTCGGTCTCCAGACAGAGGCAGTTGCACCAGCACGTTGACCAGCTTGAGAAGATCAAACATCAGCTGGTCACGCGTGGTCTCTCCACAGACTGCCTTTGCGTCTCCTGGGCGGATGATGTTGGCAAACAGACCCCCAAAACAAGCCCGGGCTCCCACTGAGCTGTCTGAGCCACTGCGAGAAACCACTTTGTCCGAGCAGGTGATGTAGTGGTGAACCAAGAATGTGATGGACTCAATAACTGAAGTGATAGTGGCCACTGACACCACCTCAAAATTCTGCTCTAGAGTGAACTCAAGCAGCTTCACCTGGGCATCCAGTGGACCCTGGCCTGACTGGAATGGACCCCTGAGAGATCCAGAACCATCAATTAGAACAACTCATATCATCACTCCTTATATCTGCTGTCAAAATTATTGATTATACCTGCAATGCGTACACAACTATAAGCAGAATTTCCAAGAAGCAAAAGCGTACCTCTCAGTAGACAAGATGTGCATGAGTTTGAGCAGGAACTCGCTGAACATCTGAGGGCATGTGGACGACAGGTGAACCTGCAAGCGGCTCAGGAACTCGTGCATGGCCTGGGTGGCGGTGGGCCCCACCTGAGAGCTGTGTTGGCTTGTCCCATTGGTGCTGCTGCCAGACAGGAAGCGCACCAAGACATGGATCAGGTTGGGATCAGACACCATCTGTTGAGCTGTGCTTTCCTGAGAGTTCATCCCATTGTTGGAGACTAGAAATTCAGAAGTTTCATATGAATCATTCAACTTCAAAGACAAACATAATGCTGCGTATCGACTTCAGAGTTATGCCAGTGACCACAGTACTGACGTACAGCCCTGTACAGAGAAAACGTTCAGATAATTTACCTTTCACATTGTGTAATGACCACTTACAGACAGTTTGCAGTTTTGTAGTTTAGATTGCTGTCTTTAGCCTTAGGTTAGTTATACACGCGATTGAAAAAGCAAATCAGGTTTTTTGCTTTTTGCTCAAAGCTTTTTAGAATTTTAAGAAGGGGGCATTTTGCTCATCGACTAACTTTGATGGTAAATTTAGGATCCCTGATTTAAATGGTGAATTCCAAAAATCACTGAATTTCTTCTCACAATTATCTTTCTGCTTTATATTGCGTGGGACGATAAAAAAAAATATTATATTATATTATA
>JAVDPK010000530.1:274052-301354 GCA_034780415.1 Cichlasoma orientale | reverse complement strand
TCGATTCTTGGCTGCTCCGGGCCACATGCCAAAGTATCCTTGGGCAAGATACTGAACCCCAAGTTGCTCTCCGACGCAGTATGAATGTGTGTGAATTAGAAAAGCGTTATATAAGAACTAGTCCATTTACCTTCAGTCCTGCGCTGCGTGGCAGCTTGTGGCTGCTGGAGTGGAGACAGCAGGCTGTCCAAAAGATTCAGGAGGCCTTCCAACACGCCGCTGTTACTAAGGGATCTTTGGCCAATGCAGGACAGGAGCATGAATACCCTGACATGAATACAGATTGAGCATACTGCAGTTAGTATCCACGGCATTTACAACAGCATGGACCCAAACCTGAAAGTCAAGTGAGATGTTTCTAGGAGAACAAGCAAAAAGACATGCTATGGGTTACAGAATTTGTGCTGCTGCAGCTCTCATATACACAAGTAGACAAATTAAAGTGTTCAAAACACTGACAGAGCGCTTTACTATGCTGCAGTGAAATACTGGTGCAGTTTTTGGACTTTTCACTTTGCAGCAAACTGTTTAATTATGCTGAGTTAAGGCAGTGCTGGAAGCCAAACGTCTGTGATGCAAGCTGTCATGACAACTGACATGAAAATAGACACACAAAGCACATTAAGCACAAAATAAAATACACTTCCAAGCATAATAATGTTGCTGGAGGAGTTACATGTTCCAGGTATGCGTGGCACGGTGTTTGGCATATTCCATGTTCCAGAGTTTGTGCTCTGGAGGTTCATTGTTTGAGTGCTCGATTTGTCCGCATGGGCATGAAAGCATTAAAAAGATTGCTGAATTTATAAATTATTTGATAGTGAACTTGTTACTAGTCCCAGTGATCCTGTGTGACTTCCCAGTGGATACTGTTAAGCCTTTCCAGAATCACCTCCCAGGATCCAAAGTGGGAGCTGAAACATCAGCAAGTTTGTGGATGTAAACTAAAAACAGGTTTGCCATCAGTAGTGCTGTTACACTCTATGCATTTCCCCAATCTGAAGTCTCCCTTGAGCATATATGACATATGCTTCGATTTGAAACTTACCTACAAGCTTGTTGTAGATACTTGCAGTCATCAGAATGACAAAGAGGGAGGTCTTTCAGTGATCTGGTGCAATCTGACTTAAAAGTGAAACTCAGCAAGAGGGGGCGATCTATCAAATCTGCCGTCTCAGAGAGGGATATACTGAATCTCAACAAGCAAGCAACCTCCAGGGATTATAAAAAAAAAAAAAATTAAGCAAACATGAAGAAAAACTGCAGCTCCTCCATACGAGGCTGTCTTCAAAGTGAGTCAATCGTCATAGACTCCCACGTTCTACATCCTAGATTACGGTTACACTACAGTAAGCAATGCATTCATGCAGTACCTTGCTCTATTAGTATTGTCAGACTGCATCATGGCTCATTTTAACCTGCATATAGGCAGAAATTAAAACTTTCTAAACCTGTTGTGAAGACATCGATGCCCTGAACTCATGTGGCTGTGGAAAATCTGCAGGCATGTCTGGACTGCACTGCCTGGGAGGTTTTCATGACTATTAGCAAAAGTTGGGATGAGTATACAGATACTGTCACGTACTCCATTCAGTGAAGACAGCTGCATATGATCATGCAGCGGATGATTATAATAATGGCAAGCCTTGGTTCACAGCTAAGCTACAGAAACTTCGGTCTGGAAAGAGGAATGATACAAGCCTAAAATCCCTCAGCTCCATAGCTTGGACAACTTCTACTGTTAAGAGTCAATGATGATGCAATTCTGAGGAATTACCACATGACTTTTTCAGCCAATCACTGAACACCTATGCTCACAAAGGCCACTGTGCTGAAAGGTTAGCATGTTTATTTACACAACACAACTCTGTTCTAGTACCAGAATCTAAAATGCTGGAAAGCTGCATTGTTTAGTATTATAACTATGTTTAACCATGTGTGTCATGTCAATCTAAATACAAAATGTGGTGACTATACAGCACCCGATAGGCTTTTACCTGTCCTGGGGGAAGATGAGCAGCTGTTCAGAGTTGTAGAGCTCCTGCAGTACATTAGAGAGGAACTGGCCCCACCAGCGCTCGCCTCCACAGAGCTGCACCAGCAGAAGGCCAGCATGAAGACGGATCTTGGGCGTACCACTGATACAAAGGTGTTTGAAGAGCTCCTCACAGGCCTTGGCATGGAAGGTACTCTGGAGCACCGAGGGCACGGAGTGGCCTGAAAATACCCATAAACATGAATGAATTGTGTGTAACAACAATGTTCCAATCCACACATTGCTAACAAAGTCATCTCTGAAATATAACACTTCATTGCCCAGCAGAATGAGCTGTGTTCAGCTCACCATTATTGGAGTGCAGCAGGCTCAGCAGTGTGTCCAACAGGTAGCGGATGATGGTCCTCAGCTGCTCTGTGGACGAGCTGTGAACCAGCTCCTGCGCTTCTGAACACCCAGTTGATGGGAGTGACTTGCGGCTGGCACCCAATGATACGCGCAGCCTTTGAACCGCATGGTGAGCCAGGTTGAGCTGCAGCTGCAGCTGGATGCAGTCCTGGTAGGCTGAGAAAACGCGCTGGTCCTCCTCCACAACTTTATCTGGTTTTCGTAAGAAGTACTGGGCATTATTGGCACTGTTGAGAGGTGGCAGGTCGATGTTCTGCAGAAGGGTCTCCAGCCGATGGCAAGCTAGATTGTACCTGGTGATGAAGAAAACAGGAAAATTCACAACAAAGGCACAAAATTTAAATCAGATCTTTTTGCAGATTAAATTTCTACATTGTTTAAGTTTAGCATTTTGTTTTGCTAAACTCAAAACTGCAATAATAGCCTTAAAAAAAAATTAAAAAAAAAAAGTTTAGAGCTTGTAATCAAAGACTCCCACACTCCTGTCTCACCTGCACTGGATGTCCTCCTGCAAAGCCACCATCATGGTCAGGTGCTGATCCACATCTGGCTGACTGGCAGCCTCGCTCTCTCCCCGCAGAGGATCATGCATCAGCTTCAGTTCACTCTCCCAAGGCAGGATGTAAGTGTGGCCATAGTAGAAGCCCAGTGGAATCTTAGCACGAGCATTGGTGCTGCCATAGCGCCCAATCACAGTGATCTGAGAATATGAGGCAGCCCGAATTAGTAGAGAAGCATCAGATTCAGAGTAGATGTTAAAAGCACAAAAATCTGAAATATAATATCAGCCAACTCATAAGTCATAAAAGAGAAACAGACCTTCATGAACCTGCAGACAGGTGGTGGCAGCAGGTCGTGCAGAATGAGGGAGTGAGTGCTAATGTCTGTGGCCACCACCAGCCTTCGGCCATCCACCTCCTCACCCAGAGTCCAGATGTCTATGGACAGAGAAGCCAGGTCGCCACAGGTGGGGATCAGAGCATCCGTCAGCAGAACGGGACGGCCGAAGTCTAGCGTAACAAAACGGCGAGCTCCTGAGAGGAAAAGACATGACACACTCACGAGGCAGTTCAGTTTGTTTTCCACAAATGTTAAATCAAGTTGTTGAGACTGTGTTTCCTAACGATTTGCAACAAATGCAGCAACGTGTCTAAATATATTGACATTTTTAAGCACTAGTTCGGTGGTATATATGGACCGGTACTACATGACATACCAGAGTGCATCCGCTCGATGATGATGGACTGATGAGGAGGAGGCTGCAGGAAGTGAGATGCCTGGGAAATGGCCAAAGCCAGACCACTGCCCATGGGGCTCTGGGGCAAAAAGAAAAGCATTTCACATTATAGTGCTAAGTAATCTATCAAGTTAGATATAGATCTAAATCTATCTAAAATCATTTGTTAAAAGTGATATATGCAGCAATATCTATAGAAGTACCCCAGTGACTCGGGGATAGATGGCTACAAACCAAGTATGGAGCATTGTTACTAACTGGTTTGGCTTTCTGTGTGTTCTTGTGTGCAGCCAGGTTGACAGGCCCAGGGTCCATCATGGAACCAGGAAACAGGTGAGCCAGCTCAGCGCTGAAGGCCGCAGAAACCACCTCGTTGGGCGGCGTGAGGGGAGGGGTCATGAAGAGGGGCGTGGTTTTAGGTGTCGGTGGAATGACGTCAGATGGGTGAATGAAAAAGCCCGGAGCGGAAGAAGGGTTTGAAGGCACAGAGTTGTGTATGGGTCCCACGCCTGAGGCAGCAGCAGCTGCTGCTGAGGTGGTCTGATGCAGCTTGGCCTCCAGCTTGGCCTTCTGTTTTCAACACAGAAACATTATTACCAAGCACAAGATAAAAACACTAGACTTATATTAGAGCAGCACGATTATCTCCAGAGAAATCTACAATTGGACACAGTCACTGTGGCTAGGCTTGTTTACACTGTATCAAGGACTTGCTACAATATCAGCATTTTGCACTGCAGGAAATTAACAACAATCTTCTTTCTTATACTTTATGAACCTGAGAGACTTTTTCTAACATTCATCATGTAATTAAAAACTTCTGTTAACTCGTTTTACGAGCCGTTTTCTGGTTCTCATAAATTTATAGTGAATTCAGAAATCAGAAATCAAGTTTTGTTGAGGTTCTGCTGCTAAAACGGGCTAGATAACTGAGCTGGTCCTTCACCTGCTGCTGCAGCTTCAACAGCTGCTGCTGCTTCTCCTGCAGGACCTGTAGCTGCTGCTCTGCTGAGACCATGGCGTGAGACAACGACTGGAGAGCCACCTGAGCTGCAGAGCTCAGAGCCGTAGAAGCTTCTCCAACCGTTCCCGTCGACAGGCCACCCACTGCTGGGGTCACACCAAACGTACTCACTGGAAACAAAGAGCACATGTTCAAGGAAAGACGGTCCACACAGTGAAACCTCAGCCAAACCCGAGTTAACATTAAAGGGTTACCAGTGAACATGCTGGCGTCATCTCGCTCCACCCGTGTACCATCACTGGTGGAGATACAAGTAAAGTGCAAAGGCTCCACCTCCAGGAGTCCTGTTAATGCTGTGAAGCTGCCCTCTGCTGCTGCACAGCTGCTCACTTTTCCATTCCCTGCAAAAGACACAACATCCAAAACAAACTGAAAACAACAACAACAAAAAAATGGCTCAACAGAACATTTGAGCTGCTGCTCTAAAGCTTAAAATATGTAATTCTACCACCCAGAGAGAACAGGATGGCCCAAATCAACCCACCCCAGCTACTCTGTATTGGATGCATTATCACCCCTGCAAAGTCTGTCTACCAAACTGGCTAGGAAAGCAAAAACATGGCACATTAAACACATTAGAAGTTGGATTAAAGTTAGTACAGTACGATAGCAAGACAGATTCTTCTACTAGATTGAAGGGGAGAGGGAGTGCCCTCAGTCCAAAAGTGCGCTTTTGAGATTGCAGTGTTTGAATAAAGAAGAGTCTTGCAAGGTTGGAGATATAAACTACTCAAAAAAATAATAATAATAATAATTAAAGGAACATTTTTGAATCAGAGTTTAACATCAAGTCAATTAAACATCTGGGATATTGATGCGGTCAGTAAAGCAGCAGAGGTGGTTTTTAAATCGGTTTCAGCTGCTTCTTTGTGTTAATGAAATTAACAGCAGGTGGACTAGACGGGCAACAATGAGACACCCCCAAACAAGAAAGGTATTACAGGTGGACATTTTTCCCTCCTCATCTTTTCGGTTTTTTCACTAGTTTTGCATTTAGCTCGGGTCAGTGTCACTGCTGGTAGCATGAGGTGATACCTGGACCCTACAGAGGTTACACAGGTGGTCCCAGAACTGCAGGATGGCATAGGAAAGTGGAAACTGTGTTGTTGATACATTTAAGCAGCATATAGAAGTCTGGGCCTTCAAGTTACCCCTGTGAAATGTTATTCCTCCACTTCATGGGCTGCCATGAGAGGTGTACCACTAAGTGACATCTGTACCACAGCTGTTCAGGCTTCCTCCTGTTCCTCTGCCTACTTCTGTAGGATTGATGTGGCTGCTCCTCATCCTGTGGCAACACTGGTTTTGTCAGGTCAGTAACTTTCTGAAACCTCGGCTCCCTGTGTATGGGCTCTCTGCCATGGCCTGCCAGCATCAGGTTTGGCATGAGACACACATGGCCCCTAGTTTAAAATTATTAATTATATAGTAGAGACTGTGACTCTGATGACTGAATGTTCTGCACCCTTTTTTGCCCAGAGAGATGGCATTTGTTTCTTTAGCCATCAAAACATTTTTCACTTTCACATTGCAAAGCCTGGCTGTGATGAAGGAAAGCAGTGCTTCAAGACATCCAGGTTCAGGTGGAAGTCTGTTTGCACAGAAAGAAATGGCTGTAAAGTGTTAGTGCTCATACCTGAGAGGATGTCGGAGAGGTCGATCTCATCTGACTGCACTCCGATGCTGCTGTTGAAGGCATTCTTACAGGAGGAACCACTGACTTCCAGGTCAAAGAGCACCGGGTCAAACGGAGAGCTGTACAGACCGTACCTGGAAGGAAAGAAATAAACGTCCAAGAAAGAAGGACGAAATGAGGTGATGAGACAAACTTTACTTATCCCACATTTGGGAAATTCTTCAACTGTAAATGAGAAAATATTGAGCCATGTAAATGGGGTTATATCAGCAGCAGTTACTACTTTTACTTACCATTAGCAGGAATAATTGCACAGAATAACGTATTTGCTGCTCTTAAACCTGGATTATACTGTCCTCATCTGTGAGTCTGCTAGGATGCACTCGAGTGATGAAATTTTGTCAGACAGTGAGCACGAGTCCTTGTGGATGTCCATGTGTGCCTGTTTTTTGTTTGTTTGTTTGTTTTTTGACTGTACAGACTCGGCTGGACTGGTTTATATTACAATGCACCAACTACGCATGCGCCTCGGGCAGCAGACTTCAAAGAAGTCTTAACAGGAACGACTTTTCAGCCATCGAGTCTCAAGTCATATGTACCTTTGTCTGTAACAGAGTATAACTCAGGCTTAGACTAAAGAGCTGCACCCATACCTGGTCTGCAGCAGTGCCTCCAGTGGTGTGAGGCGGTCCTGCAGCTGTCGCGAGATGGCGGTGAGCAGGGAGGCACAAGCAGTGCTGCAGCCTGCCAGGTCCTCCTCCTTCACATAATTCAGCAGCACAAAGTACCAGAACACTGAGCCTGGGAGCCCACAGAAGAAAGAGAAGAAAGTAGAACATGAAGTCTGGACAATCACTAAAGGAAGACATGGGAGAGTGCTGGATGTTGCTCAGTCACTCACCGCCAGTTGCTGCTGCAGGCAAGTAAGGCATGTTGTCCAGCAGAGCCTTCAGAAGGCTCACGCCAAAACCCTGCTGACTTGGTTCTCCTTTCCCATTACTGCAGCAGAAATAAAACTGCATGTTATTTTCTTCAATTAAACCTAAAAAAGCACAAGAGACAAGAGAGAACACCTTTTCCACTACAGGAACTTAATGACCTTTAAGGTAAACTACAACTTGTCCTTCCATTACCTTCTCTTTATGCCTTATGTGAGAAATAAACTCCACACTATGTCTCTCTTGCCTTTTCACAGACAACAACAACAAACCTAAAAGGCACTGGGCTTGTCTGCCTAACAAACAGCACCTCAAATTATAACTTTTCTCACTGGATCACTTCAGTGAACAAGGACCTAACTTATGCATATTAAGTTGTAAGCTTCCTGCAGAGGATAAGAATAATCAGCATCTTTGAATCAAACAGGTTTCTTACCTAATACAAAGTGCAAGAAAGCGAGCACATTTGTGTGCTATACTCCGTCCGGCCTCAAAGAAACACACCCGCACAATATCCGTGAGTCTAGTCCTGGTTTTCACCAGCAGGCTTTCCTTTCCTTCTTTCAGGCTAAAAACAGGACACAGAAAGCAACTCAACATAGTGAAATGTCAAAGTGAAGCTCATACATGACCTAGAGGTCTTGGGTAATAATGTCCTAGATTTGTGTTCTCCAGGTTGAGTTCTACCTGCACGGCCCGTTGGAGAAGACCCCAGCCAGCCAGCATAAGATATCTAGGATGAGGCTCTGGGCATGCTCAGTGGCAGGGCCGCCCTCTGTTCGCCGACACAGTGCGTCCAGCAGCTTCTCGTGGAAGTCCGGGAACTGCAGCATTGCACAGCGCTGGACCCTGAAAACCATTGAACAGCAGAAAATTAACTCATATGTACAGCGAAGAAAAACCATCCATTCAAAACTGTCTTTGATAAAAACATTAAGCCCACTTCTCTATATATAAACCTGCTGCTTGAGTGTTAAATGTTTAACATGACTGGTGTCAGCAGCACCTCAGCAGTCATCTGACCTTTCTTTGGCAATTGACGTCTTCTTGAACCTTCTGATTGTGACTGAAACTTCCTGCAGCAGGTCGCACCCTCGCAGGTTTTCTACTTTCTTCGATGGAGCCGAGGCCTCCGTCTTCCCTGCAGAGACCTTCTCCTACACATAGAAATTCACAGGTAGCAAATACATGAATGCGGCTGTGGCTGTTTGGTAGTTCCAAAGTCAACAGTGTGGCTGCTTCAGTCTGCAGGTTTCAGAAAATCTTCAAATGTGCCAGAAACTTCAGACTAGTCAAGAAAACATCTTTAATATCTTTAAAGAACTAAAATTATCTGCTTTCAATGCAGGTAAACTAGGAAACCGCCTGGGTTGACAAAACATATGGACTAACGTGATGAAGTTCGACACAACACAGTGACTGAAATTACTCTGCCTGACTTAGGGGTGGATTTATCAACAGAGCAATGAACCGCACCTTTAGAAATCTTAGAAACAGTGATTCTGTACCTTAGAGGCCTGAGCCCTTTGCAGGAGGGTGGACAGTGAGTGGGCTTTGGTGCCCTGAGGCTTAGAACTGGGCATTCTCACTACAGGGCGGGGGCTCTCCTCCATGCTCTTGTCACTCACCGCTTTGATGTGAACCAAGAAAGAGCGGTACTTTCCTCCTGCCATGCCTGCAGCAAAGACGGACCAATAACACAACTGAGAAACAATGACACACAACTTTGACGCTTTATATCAGGCGTTGATCAGGGAGGGATTTCACAGAGCTTTGATCAAACAGTGAGCAATATATTGTTTATGTCCTCACTATGAATTCTGCAGCAAAGCTTTCAAAGTAAAAATAATATAGACTGAGCACAAAATGAAAGGAAATGTGTGGTTGGTTGATTATTTCTTTGTTGCTTCTTGGCAATAAATCTTATACTGTTGGAAAGTCTGTTTATTTCCCCTTAAATGGAGCCACGTTTGTAAGGGAAATTTGTGCACATGTTCTCTGCCAAACAGCTGATTCTGCTACTGACTCCTGTTTGGTGTCGATCATTGGATGATGCTCAGCCCACAAAACGTACTGCCAGGAAGCATTGTTACAACGGAGAAATAATCAACCAAACAAAAATTTCCTTCAGTTTTGTGCCAAGTTTAGATGCAGCAGTGACTTGACTGATCACGTCACTGTTCAGATAGGTTATACATTTGATTTTTAACTATTGAGTCACATTGTAATTTAATTCTTTAAGTTTTGGATGGCCATATTTTAAACTGATCCACCATTTTTCAAATATTTAATCCTTAAAGTCTGAATTTTTGGTTTTAATCTTTTTTTTGATGTTGACATGATTTTATTATGTGCCTCCTGTGTTTTGATAAAGCAGTTTGTAATACTGGTTTTGACAAACTTTATTATCCTTATTCCTACACTTACATCAGCTTGGAATAAGTTGGGACTTTTGTTTTTGGCAGTCTAATATTTGATCACTAAAGTCACCGGAAACATAAATCTGAATTCTAAACCAGCCTGGGAGTCAGGAGGCTAACAATTTAAACCTCTTTAGTCTGAGAGCCAAATCTAGGTCTCATGCTATAAATCAGTCCACAATCTCGGTATGTGTGACATTTATTACCTTTAACTAGCTTGGGGCTAGTGAGGCTGAGCATACCAGCATGGCCAGAGAGGTCTAGCCCACTGGCCAGCCACACTGGACCGCATAGGATGTCCTCCTTGTGGTCCTCTAGGAATGGACACAACATGGAGCCTGCAATGAGCACAAGAAACCACAATTTTGTGTTTACAGGCAGTATGTAACAATTACAAAAAGAAAGAAGAGATTTCTAAAGCGAGTGATTATCTGAAATGAAATGTTTTGAGTGATTGTTTGCAGAGCAAACAAGTGTCTATAGATTGAAACTGCTTAAAATGTTGTACCTGATGTCTCCTCTATGTCCATGAACTGGATGTCCTCTGTGAAATCTTGCATGACAGGCTGGCCATTTCTCTCCCCATTTGCATGGAGGACGTTTGAAAGAGGGAATGAGATCTGTCTGTCCACGGCTGTTTCTGTTGAAGAGATGAGAAGTAACATTCAGATCTATATAGTCAATTCTCTTGGATAAGAACAAAATACATGAAGACGGAAGGAGAGATGATGAGAACACCTCCCAAAAATAAAGCAGGCCTTGTCTGAAACACTGCTGATTAAAAGCTGTCATAAATGGTTTTAAAAGCGTGTCCTCACCGCTGACTTTGCCCAGCCCTGGTGCTTTGTTTTTCAGCAGAGTGACCTGGATCTGAGGAATGTTGACGATGTTGGCATTCAGGACGAACTTAAAGTCGACATGGCCCACCATGCAGGCCTTGGGCAGCACCAGTTCAAACACATGTTCATCCCAGCTAGAGCTGCAGGCAAAACACAGGTAATCATTATTAAAGGAATACTTCCATGACTTTGTATCACTTTATCACCCATTTTGAATTTTAAGAGTTTCAAGCTACACACCGAATGCTCCCCAAATGACAGGCGTTCCCACTGTCAAAGGGAACAGAAATGCTTAAAATGTTTGTTTAAGATTTGTTTAAAAAAAAAAAAAAAAAGCTGAAAAAACAAAAGGGGAAAATCAAAGACAAACTACCGAAAACATATGTATGTTTATTTGGATCAGATTCAGTTTACTTGCATCGTCCGTACTTGCTACCAGATCTTAAGCAGCCAAACCAATGGACCACAGCAGTAATTAAAGTGTAAAGCACTGACTACACTCTATTATGGACAAGGACAACTGGAGACCCTATGACCGAATATTCATTCCAGTTAATACTTTGATATCTGCTTGAAGTCCACCACCTGGGACGCATGCATAATTGGTCCATTGAAATGTAAATTCTCCACTGACGAGTCTGCGCAGTCAAAGAAATAGGCCGGCACACGGACGTCCACAGGCTCATCGTCTGATGATGAAATTTCAGTCCTTCAGACCCGAGCAGGTGCTAGTGGACTCCCAGGTGAGAAACGTATGATCAAGGTTTTAGATATGGTACGGAAACCAAGAGTAGAAGAGTTTGCTGCACCAGAGTGTTTGATTCTAGCTTAGATTCAAATGCATCCAAACCTGAAAGAAAATACTTCCTCTGATATCCAGGTCACACAATACTTTAGTCTGATTTACTGAGTAGATTTTCTGATGCATATAATGTTAAAGACAATATAATATAAAACATGACTTAAAAAGGCGCTGGGGGACATAGTAATGTGACTAGAACACGTGAGAAAACCAGAGCAAGAATTAAGACTAACAGCTGTTTTTGAGGTTTGGCCTTAACTTACTTACATGAAGCAGATTCTTAAATAGATTATTTAAAATGTTGGTTAGAAACTAGGGATGTGCTAATGATCAGTGACAGGTTCTATGTTGGTCAGTGTTTTCTGTGCTGTGTGCCAGCAGCAGTGCACCAGTTGCTAGAGGGAGAGCTTTGGAGGGTCAGAGGTTTGGAGGCATTTCACACTAATAGCTACACTCTGAATGTTTGCACAACTTTTTGACTTCACCACAAATTCAAGCTGACATTATTTAAAAGCTCAGCTCATCAATGCTTTCTCTTGCTCACTTTAACTGTCATTACGTTCACATTACAGACTGCAGTCAGCTCAATACCTCTGCTTCACCTCTGCTCCACTATGTATGTGTGAGGCGCACTCACTGCCACAGAGCAGGAAAAATCAGTACAACCATAAGTGAGAACAAAGAGCAGGCTGTACTAGTGCGAACAAAGTGAAGAATGAAAAAATACATTTTTATTTATCTTCGATGGCAGAAGGCAACGTTTTAAACAAAGGGGTGATCTATGGAGAAAAATCTTTTCAAAACCCACAAGGAATTGTGCCTGCTCCAAGTATCAAACCAGGAACCTTTGGCCTGTTGGGCAAATGTGTAAACCACTGCATTACAGAGCCACTAGCTTGGACATATCAATACAGTTACTTAAACGCGCTACCTGTCACTCTGAAGTTTCCAAGTACGAGTGTGCTGGGCTGCATCTCCATGGTGCTGCTGATGAAGGTGCTGCGGGTGGCGTCGCTGCTGTTGCTCCTGCTGCACCTCCACCCAGCACGGCGGAACTGTGGCCGAGAAGCGTGGGGTCAAAGTCTCAAAGCGTGTCAGCTCCACCAGCGACATCAGAATCTCTGTGTTCAGTGGCTGGTCCACCAGTAGGTCCACTCCTACACAAAGGCCAGTTGGGGTACACTTGTAAACATCAACTCACATATCAAAACTGATGCAGTAAATTACTGACTCGGTGTGTGCAGTGACAGGTCTACCTGTGATACCAGGGCTAGAAGGATTGGAGGAGGGCTTGGCCCCCTCAAGCAGCAGTTCAGCCCCTTTAGAAAGGGGGCCATCAATAAACATGTCTCCATCATCTACATCTTCACACACACCTCCAATTTGAAGGAAATGAAGTTCTCCACCTTCAGAAGAGAGGAGAAACAAAACTGACATTAGCAAGAGACACTTTAAGAAAAGAATTCATTGACAGCAAGATTTCTGGGCACCAGTTTAGCTCATCGGTCGAGCAGCCTTATGGCTGAACTGCAGCGGCCGGGTTAGAGTCCGACCTGCAGCCCTTTGCTGCGTGCCTTTCCCCCGTTCTCTCCCCCCGTCTTTCCTGTCTACTCTTCACTGCTGAACTGTCAAATAAAAATAAATACCTAAAAATATATCTTTAGAAAGAAAAAAGATTATTTTTAGTTTTTCAGAAGTGTTCATCCTAATTTAGGAGATTATTGGACTGGTAGCTCTAATAAAGAAATCTTGTTTTAAAACAGTAAATATGGACATGTAGCAATTTGACAGATCAATTGTTAAACTGTATGGATCTTCATGAATTCTGAATAACAAAAAGCTACTATCCTAGAGGCCAAAATATTTTTTCGGCACTGGAAATGCACATACTGAGCGCCCTTTTCAAAAAGTTAGATGCGGGTGTTTAGGTGGTTCAGGGGTGGAGCAGGCGACCATTTTCATATGCCGCTTTGCAGTGCGGGCGGCGCAAGTTTGAGTCCCGGCTTATCGCCAATTTGCCCCGTATCTTTCCCCCATTTCCTGTCTCTACACTGCTGATAAAAGCCACTGTGGCCAATAAATATAATATAAATATAGCCAATTATCTCCAAAAGGGCTGTGAATTATGGAGCACATTACAAGCTGAACTTCACAACAAAAGGCAAAAATCAACTAGAGCGGTGAAAAGTGTTCATGGTACTGTGTATGTGAATGCCCAACTATGGACAAGAGTATTAATTAAAAAAAAATAAAAAAACTCAAGTTTTCTGCTTTGGATTGACAAAAAACAAACAAAAAAATACATAATTCAAATGTCAACAAAAATTACAAATTAATTTATACACTATACATTGAGTACTGTGCAAAAGTCTTGAACCACCCCTCATCTCTTTGTATTTTGCTTCCAAGGAGCCAGTCATTGGCTGCATTTTCAGGTCCTTGTACCTGAGCATTTCAGAGGAATGTTTTTTGTTTGTTAAGCCACTTAACACTAACCTGCAACTCATTCAAGCACAAACAAGTGGTACAACAAACCCCGCCAATTTGCTAAATCTGTTTTTAAAGAGATAACACAGTTCGACAGGCAATAAATTGTATTGTTGCGCCAACAAGTTGATTTACAAAGATCTTTTAGCCACAAACTTGGCATATTCTATGAATGGTGTGCAGTGTGTCCTTAAACAATTTGAGGTGACTGACAAGTACAGGTCAAAAGAACTGGCAGACTTTAAAAAAAGAGAAGAAAAAAAAAGACTTCTATCCATAGCTTCTGTTCCCTGAAGGAGAGGAACAAGACAACTCATAGTATGGGATATCATGCCCCCGCGTGTCCTGGCTGAAGACCTCTCTATTCACGCCTTTAACCCAAGAACACTACCGTCACTTTGTAACACTGTCACTCATTTTCATGTGGCTGTAGCTGCCACAGGTCTGGGAGGGGGGTGCATCACCTCACCTTCCACCTGAGAGAAAGAAAGAAAGAAAGCTGCCAACAGACTGTCTCTCCACACCACGAATTTGCTGCCCATTGATGGGCAATAGATCTGATTGGTGGTTCCATTTCCACTGAAGGCATAGAGATCTACTTCTGCCTCACCGAATAGATCCCATGTGTGGCCCACCACCACAGGTTGTAGCATCCATTACGTCACCAGTGATCCACCCCTGGACAGAAGGTCCAGCCTCAGGTTCAGATGGCCTGGAGCATGGGTGGCTCTTAGACAGAAAAATCAACACTGCACCATAAGAGTGGAGTGAGACAGCCTTAATGGGGAAGGAGAGCCAGCCACCCCCGCATGTTGATGTTGTAGGCCACTGTTGTGTTGTTCTGAGAAAGGCCTGAACTATGCTTCTGCATCAGATCTTTGTGGGGGTCTATGTGCATAACATATGATATAGAACGACAAAGCGGCATGCACAGATGCAGCACCTCATGGTTCTCCCTTTCAGTGCTCCTTTTTGGACGGTTTTTGTCAGTTCTTGTACTTTTCCCCAATCTCATTCTGTATAATGGCAAAGACATTCCATTCTATTCTAAACAGAAATCCCCTCTGAACTCTACCCTGTGTTTGCTCTTTTTGCACTTCTTCCATTCCCAGTGAACTCTGCTGTCGCTGCCTTCCCTATTCCAGCTCGCTTGTCAACCAATCAGCATTCGACTGACGTTTACAACATCTGCTTCCACAGACGTGCAGCTGGGATTTTCATTGATTGCACGGGAGCACATTTGCAGTGGGTGAAAAACCCTCTCTGTTTGCTGTCCAAACAGAACTGCATATACTGATGAACACATTTGCGGGACCATAAATTACGCTTGACCTGCAGCACTGTAGGTGAAGCGTTACTGCCCCCAGTTTACGGTTTATAAGATGGGAGCATGTACACTCAGCTTGTTTGAGACACCTTTATTGTGCACAACAATGACATACAGTGGGAACACCTGATATGGTCACTGGAATATCTAAGGCCTGATTCAGACTTCCGTGGGGAATCTTTGTAGAGTCTATGACATAACCTACGTAAGTGACCCACATCACTGCCGGCATTTATGCTTGTGCAGGTGTATTATGTACTGTGTGGTTTTAACCCAGTGTTTTGCATGCTGTGCCAGCCAATAGAAATAAATAAAACTTTTTCCCCCTTCCTTGGCCCGCTGGGTCTTTGTTGTGGTCGGTTTTTTTGGGAGCAAACTTATTTGTCCCTCTGGTTTTCAGTCCTTATATTGATACTATGATTATTATTCCTTATACTGAGACAGTCATTGTTATTCTCTCCCTGACTTCTTCCTCCTGGGTGTCAGGTCCCTCTGGGGGCCCAAAGGTGGATCTTTGCTCCAAGGTGACTGGCATGAAACTTGACCCAGAGGCTGCACTCCTGCTGGCGGCGCACCCACAGCAGCAGAGGGCACCACTGTCTTGGCAGTGGGGGGGAAGAACTGCAGGCCTGTGAAAGCTAGCTGCGAGCTTGGGCTTTGTATCACGTCTGGGGATGATGTCACACAGAGCCTCTGTCTGCTTCTTCCTCAGCTCAAATTAAGCCTGAATGGCTCCGAGAGATTGCCCTAATAACCCGTCAGCAGACACTGGTTTGTCCAAGTAAAGAGGGCCAGCCACAGATGCTGCTGCACCGCTACTGCTGAAGCCACCCCTCTGCCCAGGGTGCCGAAGAGTGGGATGCACGGAGAATGTAAGCCATGCTGACTCTGACCTCATTATGGAGAGGTGCCAGTGGGCTGTCTGGGGGAACCAGTGACCCAACTCTTCCAGGCACATTACCTACATCTGGAGCATAGTGACAGAACACATGGCACGGGCAGTGCCCACCTGAGCCCAATAAACCTTGTCAAGCTGAGATGTGAAGAATCTGCAGTGCGTGGATCGAAGAGCTGGGGAGCTACCTACAACATAGTTGTGGGATGAGGCCAGATAAGCCTCTGGGGATGGCTCCATAGAGGTGGGTTGATTTGGCCAACCTCCTCCACATTATCGAGATACTGTTCATAGCCAGGCACAATGACACGGGAAGATGGTGGTTTGCTCCATGAAGCGGTTAGCTTGAAGACACAATCTGGGAACATGGGCAGGCAATTTTGACCATTTTTGGGCTACGGAGGAAGGAAAAACCCACAAAACAGCTGTCTGTAAATCACAGTGGCCACTGTCACGGGTTGGGACTGCATTCACTCAGTGGTGTTGGGGATCTTGCCAAAACTGAAAGTACCATCAGATTACGATCCACCATGCAATATCATCTAGAAAGCATCTAACTGGCAACAGCTTTATTTTACAGTATGCCAATGCAGTAAAAGCACACCTGGATAGAAAAAAAAAAAAAGCACAATGGAACACTACCAGTTATGGACGGGCCTCTGCAGAGCCCGGACCCCAACATTACTGAAGCAGTAATGTTGGGATCATGGTGAGACACAAAGGAACACAAGGCAGCCACCATGCAAAGAATGGTGTTGAAATGTTGTTCAAGAAGCCTAGGGAACTATTCCTGAAGACTACTTAAAGAAAGCTTGCCTAGGAAAATTCAGAAGAATAAAGGTGGTCATACCAAATACTGACTTTCAAGCTCTTACAATAATTTTTTATTTTTGCTTCGTTCACTGCATTTCCATGTACGTTTGCGCGTTTCAATAAATCACTGCACCCATTTTCCTAGCAAAATATTTTTTAAAAAAAGGAAGACTGGCTTAAGACTTTTGCACAGTACTGTACATTGTCAGTTGTTTTACAACAGCCTCTCTTTTAACTTAAATGTTTGGATGGTTCATTGAACATAAGAAAAAGAGATGGATTTCAACATAAAGTTGTGCTTGCTGATTCATTAGCCCAGCATACCTTATATGTTATGCAAAAAGAGAAAATATAAAATAATATTTCTAGTAAACAAATACATCAGATTTGACTGTTAAAAAAATAATAATAATCCCATTTTACTCCACTGTACCGTTGTTGTCTGACAACTTTCAAACACTCAGTGAGCCACTTGATGACATGTTCAATCATTATTATGAACACAGTATAGTTTGACTCAGTCACACACAAAATATCCTTCCATCCAAGAAATCTGCATCATCATATAGGAGCACTACATTTCCTTCTTTTTCAGTTACATTTTTAAATAAATCACAGTTCAGTTGTTTCAGAAAAATTGTCAGTCTTAATAAAAAATTTTAAAAAATGGTCACGAAGACCCAGAGGTCCTGTGGACATTCATAGATTCAGTAAGATGATAGAAAACCATGAAGCATGATAGGAACAGCGAGCAGCAGAGTTGTTAAGATGATAGAACTTTAAAAAATAAAATAAATCAGAGGTATTATTCTTAGCAATAATCAGTTGAACACAAAAAGATCACTGATTTTTTTTTTTTCTTTTCAGGAATTGAAATAATGTCTTAGAATCAGTGATTTTAACCCCTATCATGGTGGGCCCTATAAAGAATCAAAGTGAATTCATTTTTACATAATATATTAACAATCATGAGAAAGTTCAAACAGGGTCACAGAAAAAGATATCAAGTTTACTTGTAATAAATGTATTTATAAAAACATGGTGTATTTTTCAAGAAATAAATTGCAAAGTATGCAAAGGGTCATTATTGGCACATTCAGGGGGGCCGGGGGTGATTCAAGCCGATTCAAACAACATTCATATTCAAGACATTATTACCAATAATCATGGGAAAAATTTACTGAACAGTTTGTCTGCAATTAAGCAAAATGTATGAAAATTTGCTATTTTTTACCTTTTTGGGGGACCCTGTGGGCCCCCCAGATATTCAATCAGAACACCAAGCTTAACTTTTACTCTCTGATCCCCCAATGAATGTTTCTGCCAAATGTGAGAAAAATCCACTCAACAGTTTTCATGTCATTTCTGGATGGTGCAGAGTGCACCGTGCACGAAAACAGATGATATTAGTTCTCTGGACCGCCAGTACACAGGACTTTATTATTATTAATAATAATAATAATAATAATAACTGATCAGTCTAGATAGGAACCACTGTGCTTCAACATAAGAGAAACTGAGAAAGGAATTTAGTCCTAGTCCTGGTGTTTTGTTGAGATTATTATTGGGAATATTCTAAAAGAATGAGGGATAGGATTGGTAGGAAACAACCATTAACTTTGTGAACAAAAGTGCATTACTTTAACAGCTCAGCTGTGAATTAAATGATACAGTATATATAATTAAGTCTAAATGGAAAAATAAATAAATGTGCACATATAAAAAAATTAAAAAAAAACATCTGATATCAGCCTGTTCATTCCAGTAGTAGCAACACTGTCTGCAAGGAAATGAGCAAAAACAGAAAAAAGAAAAACTTACCTTTGGTGCAAGCACAAAGGCGGTCTGTCCCAGAGCAATAGGTAACTGAGACAAAGGGGTCCGTCTCCTCCACTGACCCCTCCTTTTTGGGTGGCTCCACCTTAGCCAGGACCTCCAGCGTGGACAGATCTAGTATCATAATAAACCCAGCTCGTGTGGTGACCACCAGGTGGCCCAGGCCTGTCACCTCTAGCCGCTTGGAGTCTTTGTGGATGGAGGCAGAGGTGGAGGGACTGGTGACAGTAGCACTGCTGCTGTTGGTAGCTGCTCCACATGCAGTCCCTGTTCCAGAGTCAGCAGAGCCTGCCGGGCCAATTCCAAGCCCAGAAGTGCTATTTTTTGGAGATGTCGGGAGAGCCTCGTCAGGAGCCTCTTCACTGTCATCCTCCCTGCTATCAAGCACATCAGGAGGAAGCAAGATAAGTGAGGTGATTGCATCCCGAGAGTCCCAGATCTGCTGTACCTTGATGGGTTCCTCGTCCAAGGTAACAATACGGGTGGAGTAGTTCAGCTTGTATAGTGCGAGATATCCCCCTCCACTCCCACCACTTGGGGACCTCTGCTGCTGCTGGTCTCCCGGGGGAAGGATTAGAGGTGTCTGAGGTGGTGACCCCCCTGGGTGGTGGCCTTCCACCCCATTGGCCACTGGGTGTAAGGGGTCCCCTTTTCGTTGGCTGCAAAGCGCAGAGTGCAGGCGGTTGAGATTGTTGAGGGCTTCCACTTGGTTTGTAGCACTCAGAGACTCAGAGCCACATGGCTGCAGGGCAACCAGCAGATGCACGCCATCCCAGCACGGTGTGATCGAGTCCACATAAAGATTCTCCTCTTCGAGCTGTTTGGGCAGCCTCAAGCACTGTACCAGCGCTCCAGGTCGAGGTGGCGTGGAGACTGTCGCTGCAGCCAGTGTGCTCCATTTTTCCATATGACCATCCAAACCTGCCAGATTGGCAGCATCAGCAAACTGCTGAATGTAAGTGATAGGAGGATCCTGAAGAAGAAGCTGCTCGTGCGTGTCGAACTCCATCTCGATGATTTGTGGCACAGTGAAGCCCTCCTCGTGGAGCCCCTTGCTCATTAGGTTATTCATCTGAGCAAAGACCTGTCCTGAGGACTTGTCATCCACCTCTCTGATACTGTATAGCAACAGCACAGGTACAGTCCTGCGCACAGCTGGCAGAGAAGAGGGGCTAGCGGGTTGGGAACCTGCTAAGTTAGAAAAGCCCTGCTGCTCCTGTGCTGCAGGCTGGGGACTGCAGGTCTCTATCTCCATAAGACCCTGTTCCTGTAGAGGTGCAGGGTGGAAGGGCTCAGAACCCTGAGTCCTAAGTGGACCATCTGTGGTCCGACGTGTTGTAGCTGTGGTTGTGGTTGAGGGTCGAGCCATGGGGATGCTGGATGCTGAGCGATAGCTAAGAAGGCCTCCGGCCAACAGGCAGGGAAAGGGAATGTTATGGTGGTCAGGGCCCTTGTCTTTTGTTTTGGCCTGGTTATGGACCTTGGTTTGGTTTAACGAGGGGTTGGCACCTAGCTCCTCCAGGTCCTTGACAGTGTCCTCCAACACACTGGCCACTACCTCCCATTGAAGCTTTTCAGGCTGTTGGAGCACACTCAGCGCTGTCACCCCTAGGCTCACATCCATGCTCTCCCACTGGGACGGCTGGCCTGAAAAAGAAGAAAGAAAAGGTCTGAAGTTTGTCTTGTCCAAACTGTAATGTGACACCAGTGATTCAAAGACTATTATATAAATAAGGCTGGAAGCATAACACAAAGAGAGGAAAAAGAAATGCATCTAATGGTGGTCATGATTTCAGAATAATGAATAGACATTCAATTGTTTAAAACACTGAAAAGTCTAAAATTATTTTTTGTCCTGTAATATGTACAACTGGTAAGATGTCAGGGACCACTACTGCCAAAATGTGATGCCTAGAAGATGTCTGCTGGCCATCATCAAACAACACAAAACAGAAGAACACTTTAAATACCACATTCTGGACTGATGAAATGTGTGAAACGCAAATAAGAGAAACTTGTAAAGTCAAAGGCAACCACAGCCATCAAAAATGTCTCAATTAAACTATAACAATGCCAAATGCAAACTCTGCCAGGCAAAGCAGGTCTACCACAACTATGCAGAGTTAAGTGAAAGCAGAGTGGGTTGGGTAATCTTCAAAGATTAATTCAATACTGAAAAGTATTTTTGCTTAAAATGTCCTGCCCCAATAACGAACCTTAACGTTCCAATTCAATTCAATTTTATTTAAAAATTACAGAAAACCCCAACAATCAGACAGTGGGAAGCAAAAACTCCCTTCTAACAGGAAGAAACCTCCAGTAGAACCAGGCTCAGGAGGGGCAGCCATCTGCCGTGAACGGTTAGGGGTGAGGGGGGAAAGAAGACAGCAGAGGAAGATAGGACAAAACACTGTGGAAGAAAGCCCAAGTGTAATAATAGCTAATGATTAAATGCAAGAACCGGTACCTGTTACTGACTCTGACCGGGAATGCTCATCACTGTCTGAATCCTCCAACTGGTCATCACTGGAAGAGAACAAGAAAAAAAAATTATGACTTACATTAGAAAACCAAGAACCCCGAGTGTGTGCCTCTGACCGACCGTTAAATCACTTATTTTACTTTTATTTTATTGTTCTTTGTCGCCCCCTCGGTTTATAATATAACAGAAAAGCAATGCTCTTGCTAAACTGTCATCTTTCATGTCAAACAAGCCATTAATCAGCTACTTACAGCTGAACAAACCCATCAGTTCAATGCCATGTTCACCACAAACATCCCAAGCAGCAGCTGGCATTAGACTCTCAAGGAAGTTTCTGGTACAAACAGTACCTAACCCCCATCCTCCACTACTTCATTTTTATATTACATTTACATATTTTTATTTGTTTTTTGGTATAGGCTTTATACTAACATTTTATAGAGTTCATTTGTGAAAACAACTTATTTATCACATATACAGAAAGCCGAACGTGTCATGGCGTAATTATGGTAATTCAAAGTGTTTTTGATCAGACGTCTCAGCGGTGATACGCTTGCTGTTAACCAGCTGCTCGTGGCAGGTGAGGTCAGGTAACAGGTGCATCAGCGGCGATCGCCCAGTGTTACAGGGTTAAATCTCCATACAAACATGCCAGAACAAATAACAGTTTCCTCTCAATTTCCATATGACCATCCAACCCAGTCAGGAACATTCTCACTCCTGGAAATATTCTGGTAAAGGCGAAGGAGCGGTCTCATTAGTTCTGGAGAAGTTCAGGCCTGCAGTCCATGTGTGAACACAGATTTAGTGAATGTTTGAAGTTGATGGTATAACAATGAGCATCAGACCTGTAGCTGTACACAACCACCAGCACAAATCAGTATTAATCATGTCTTATCACAATTTTTTAAATAAAATAATAAATTAACACAATTTCTTAGGGTTTTTTGCAATTATATACATCATAAAAGTTAGTGAAGCGACAATATCTCAATAGCACAGGAGCAAACAACATTTCTAAACTTGAAAAACACCAGCTATTGGCACAGAATCGTCTTGTTTTTGTCATTTCAACTGCTGCAACAAACAAAATTCCCAAATATGGGATCAATAAACTATTTCTCATCTCATTCATCAATGATTATCTGGACTGGACAACTCTAAGCCTTTGTATCCTTTTATCTCTCATCATCACCGTAAAATGATTATTAGTCATCAATAAGTTTTTGAGTTTAAATGAATTAAAAGATGTTTTGTGTACTTTGTGCGTTTTACCTGTCTCCCTCTAGCTTGGGTAGGTCAGAGCAGGAGGACGACTCTTCTAACCAGGCCAGAGTTGGTCTCCGAGACTCAGTCAGAGCCTGCTGGCCCTGCTCACCACTTGACAGGATCAGTTGCCTCAGGATGGCTGGGTCATATGGGTTGATGTCAAACTTTAAGTGTACCTGTTCAACACACAAGTGCACTTTTTAATCTGGGGCCATTATTACATTTAGTGTTACAAAAGGCTAGCCAAGTCAAGCAATCGATCAATTTAAGAAGTGCAGTACTGTCTCAATGAAGTGGAGAGTGAGGCTCATATATGGATCAGATGTATGACTTCATCACAAATCCAATATGGTAAGTATGACAACTGTCTCTGTAAACTCCATGTGTAGCTGGGAAAGTTAGAGGAGTTTTTGGCCAGGGGGAGTTAGTGATTAGCCACACTTTGCCCAACCACCGAGCCACCCTGGCGCCCAAGGGTCAATTACTTTAATTGGCTGCTTAAATCCGACATTTCCGACTGTGATTACTGGCATCAGGTCTTTTACAATAAGGAACGCTGCTGCATTCGTGATATCACTGTCCTTTTGTTTTTGTCATAAGAGCCGGGGAGAAACTGTCTGGGACTGTAAGGTCATGTGTTGCACATGCATTGCATTGGTCAACTGTGCAAGGACGGCACTACTTCAGATAATAAAAACGATTTGTGGTGTTACGTCCCTTAATGGAAACATGCTTTCAACAGTTTGCAGTGTATGCTACTCTGCTTCTTTGTCGGACTTTATATAGCCAAAACCTCTCCATGCTACTGAATTCCTCTGACCCTTCTTTTCGACAGTGTCCTTGTCATTTGAGCCTTGGGCTGTGTCCACTGGGTGGTCACACCCGCTAATGCTGTCACTAAAGTTTTCCTTCTCACATTCTGCTGTCATTTTGTCTTGTATCTCGCTCACACTCCTAACACCCTGGTGTGTATGGCTGCAGCAGCCCAAACATTAGCACATGTGCTGCTGCTGGCCGCCGCCCCCACGTGCTGTGCTGTGTGTGTGTCACCCTAAAAACACCATCCCAACCACATGATTGATGATGCCTTTCATGTTGTCTGTCAAACATGGATGAAATGAGTTCCATCAACTTTAATATTGACCATGTCTCATATTTCTATTGAAGAAAAGTTATTTCACAATGATTATCTTTATCCTTTGATCACCCGGCCCTAGTGTCATGCATTCTCTGGTCGGTGCTCTGACCTTCATCATTTTGGAGACGTCCCAGATGCAAATTTTGCCCCTCTTGGTGGCAGCAGCCAGGAACTGCGGGCAGCTGCCAAAACCATAGCAGGCGATCTTGTCTGAACTGTCAGGGCTGTTGGGAAACTGGGCAGGTGTGGTCGCCAGTGTCACTGACAGCGGGACGTTCTGTGTGTGTTCTCCCTTCACAAATGGACAATTGGGAGAATGCCGCTCATGTTCAGACCTGTGAGAATGTGAAAAGTTTATTATACTTACGTTGTGAGTAAGATGCATACACAGACCAGGTTGTAGCTCCATGGCTACATAAATGTGTAAAAAATGATCCACTCACCAGGGTTCATCTGTTGGTTCCCAACAGACCAGACACACGCTGCAGGTGAAACACATGGCTCTGTCATCCCCTGTCGAGGCAGGCTGCAGAAACACAATGTGTGTGTGCGGAGGGAGTCAATTTCAATGAACATCTATTTTCTGTGCTGTCCAGCCTTTTTTGTAGAGAATGTAGAGTTTGTACAGCAAGTGTTTAAAAACACAAAGATGGTTACTGCTAATACCCACTTTAATATTTAGCACTTAGAGCAGCAAGGCCACCTATGCATACAAAGCCCATTTATCAGACACCAGCATCAAGTCAGCGATCAGCTCACAAAGGCTGAAACAATACAGACTGCAGTCAAACTGTTTTCATCAATAATTCATCTCCTTACTGGTAGTATCAAATAATTACCTACATGAAAATATTCTTCTTGAGATGAGCTTTGTTTTAATATCATTCAAATGTCTCAATAAAATGGTTTTATTAATACAAAAAGTACAGATCCTTCTTGGAAAAGTCAGTGTGAGGATTAGTGTTTGTCAGAGTTGTGGGCTGAGGCCAACACTTTACCTCAAAATGAAAAATTTTGTGAGCAATCAGATCTCATCTTACATTTTACGCCAGAGAAGAAACAAAGTTTCTAGGAAGTCAGACTCCAGAGTTATTCTCCTCTGTGTAAATAACACAATTTTTTTAATGCGACACAATCAGCAAAAAGGTAAGACTCCAAAGATCATTTTGAGCTATATTTTATTTAAATCCGTCAAAACCCGAGCACACACCCGTCTGGATTGTGTGAAGTGGCCGTGTCATTGTAACAAAGAATAATATTCTGTAACAACGAATTTGGTTTACTTGGTACAGTTGTTGAATATTTAACAATATAAGCGTGTTTGCCATTATCTGGTGCAATTTTTAAAACTGTTAAAATGTGTAGAAATTATGTTAATAACCTGATTGCGTATAGTTTGGTGGGAAAGGTTGCGCCATTAGCTGCAGTTGGTAAAAATAGTGTATGGGGTGAATTTTTAATGGGTGTAGTTGCATCATTTCCTAAGAAACATCCCTCTTAATTTAATATTTCCTCCTAGTCACTACATTCTGTCATAACCAGAGTCTCTTCCCTGGATAACTTTCTATTACTTTGAATCAGAGAATATTAACTTTGACCAATTGTGATGATATTTTGTGTCCATAGCTTTGTAACCCCATGGCCAATTTAAAAAAAAAAAAAAGTTCTAAAAGCATCAGATTTGTCTTCGATCGATCGATCTTTTTTTCTTTCTTTTAATATTTTGGCTACAGCGGCTTTATTCGCAGTAGAGGAGAGACAGGAAATTAGGGAAGGATATGGGGGAAGACACGCGGGCAAATTGGCGACAGGCCGGGACTTGGGCCTGCACCGCCCGTGCTGCAACGCGGCATATGTATGTGGTTGGCAGCTTTAACCACTAAGCCACCCAGGCGCCCCAATTGCTTTATTTTTTAACATAATTTTAAAAATGAATAAATCTATCTTGCAACTTACAGCGGTCTCTTTACCACTGATGTTCATGTGCAAAGCTTTCATAGCTTTAGATTGATGGTACAACATTAAAGCTAACCGGATTTAACAGAGCTGTGTCCATGCATTACACACTGTTAGATGAGCCCATATTTGTTCCTTTAACGGAATAATCTTACAGTATAACAACATCCTCCACTGTGCATGCAAATCCTTCCTTTGACTGCATGCAAATATTGTGAATGCATGTGAGAATAAACAGAGATGTGAACCACATGTGAGCATATAACATTGCTCCTCAGAGCTGAGAGACATTCTCACAGAACCCACCTGGTGGTAAAACCCTGCTTGCGCCATTGGATCAGGCTGAGCCCACCTGTACCCAGCATGTGGCCATGATGTGAATGTTTCCCTCCTGTTGGCCTCGCTGTACATTAGGGATCTGCAGAGAACAACCACCTTTAGAATCATACCTGGCATTCTATATCCTGATTTAGACTGCATCTGTTTTGTACTGGACTACATGTGAAAACTTCATCACGTGGTTGCTCTTCATTCTTCAAGAATCATCATCTGTGACAAAAACCATAAACTATATATAAAAGATAACTGTAGCCACCATGACATCACCCATGGGATTTTTTCAGCTCTCAACATTGAGTTTTTTGGTATCTGCCATGTTCTCTGAACCAGAAGTGACCATACAAGGCAGCTGAGTAATAGAACTATTCTTAGCCTAGCAGACAGCTATTGGCTACAGCTGCCTGTGTTGGCACACTGGTCACTTAAAGCAGCCTTTACTTTACGCCTTACCAGTATCCAAATAAGTGAATTAATGCTTTTTAATACTGTAAAGTTAGGCATTTTAACATGGGAGGCTAAGGGAACATACTCGCATCTGGAGCCAGCCTCCAGTGGCCACTAGAGGGTCTGCAGTTTTTGGTACTCTGGCTTCATTTTTCAGCCCTGGAAGTTGCTGGTTAGATAAAATGTTTGAATGCTACATGTAACCGGATAATAAATGTTAAAAGTTGGGGGGGTTTTGCCATCCATTTAATTTACACTGCACTAAAAGAGTACAAGATGACATAAAGCTTGCTCTCACCTATCTACAGAGCGCCCAGGGCCCACCCCAAGCTCAGGTCTGGCGCTTGACAAGAGGTAGGAGAGCCTGTCCATGATGGATGAGGCCACAGACAAGGCAGCTACGTTCTGGTTGATCTTCTTCAGCTCGTTGACAATGGCACTTGCCACGAGCTTCAGCACGTGGTGGGGAAGATGAAAGGTCACTGTTGCCCACTGAGATTAGAAGCAGAGGGAAAGAAGAAAGACAGGTATGAGCATAGTCACGGGGAAGAGATGGGTCTATATATAATCACATTATCTGAAACAAAACAACAGTTATGCAGCATCAAGATTAAAGCACAGTCTTGGTGGCTCATTCACACCTGGACCTGAACTGCAGTCTTGCATAGTGACATAGTGCAAGTGACAAAAATAAACATAGCTACTATTAAGGAAAAACTTCTTTATGAGTCAGTATTAAAATATCAGATTTTCACTTCATGATGAATTAAAAAAAATTCTATATAATTTTTTTTAAAATAAATAAATAAAATAGCAGTCACACAAACGGGTCTCATCCAGGTGCATCATAAACACACGTGGACAAAATTGTTGGTACGATTAATGAAAGAAAAACCCACAATAGTAACAAAAATAACTTTATTATTACTTTTGTCAAATTAAATAAAAATTCTATGAAAATGAACAAATGAAAGTCAGATATTGCTTTTCAAACATGCTGCAACAGAATTATTTAA
>JAVDPK010000530.1:256372-273952 GCA_034780415.1 Cichlasoma orientale | reverse complement strand
CCTAAATCCTATTGAGCATCTTTGGAAGGAGCTGAAACCTGCCGTCTGGAAAAGGCACCCTTCAAACCTGAGACAGCTGGAGCGGTTTGCTCATGAGGAGTGGGCCAAACTACCTGCTGAGAGGTGCAGAAGTCTCATTGACAGATACAGGAATCGTTTGATTGCAGTGATTGTGCAACAAAATATTAAGTTAAGGGTACCATCATTTCTGTCCAGGCCTGTTTCATGAGTTTATTTTTTTTAAATAATTCGGTTGAAGCATGTTTGAAAAGCAATATCTGACTTTCATTTGTTCAATTTTTATTTATTATTACTTTTGTCAAATTAAAGTTATTTTTGTTACTATTGTGGGTTTTTCTTTCATAAATCGAGGGGTACCAACAATTTTGTCCACGTGTGTACATGTGTGATGTCAAAGCTGGCACAGCACCAAAGAAAAGGTGCTGCAGAGTGGGACAGCTGCCAGCAGCAGCTTTGTCCTGCAGTGAACAACTACTCCTAAACATATCAGCAGAAGTTATACACAGAACACTGAAATGAACTCACTGCCCTTCCAACAGGTTTGTCTCTGTGACCTAAAACTGCAGTTCCAACCTAAAGAGAATAAACAGCTAAATGGCGTCTAAGTGTGTTCTGCCTCACCTCAGCCAGCAGAACACTTACTCAGATACACTGGCTCAGAGTTCCAGGACTACAGTGGCACACTGTGTCTGCGTGTGCGTGCGTGCGTGCGTGTGCGTGTGTGTGTCTTTTTTTTTTTTAGAATATCACAATGAACTTGTGTGAAAATCCCTTTAACCCCCCATTTTCAAGCTCTAATATTTGTACGGTCATTCATCTGATCTGAATTTTTTACACCTCATATAGATGAGCACAGAATTATAAGCCCTGCTATGAAAATTTCACTTTTTTCTTCAAGCATTTCCCAAGTGCTGTTAAAACAGAGCAAAGAATTTTTTAACTCTGCTTTTTCAAACATCCTAGTTTTATCTTGGGTGAGTATATTCTTTTACTTTGTTCACAAAACCAAACACTACTAGGGTCAAAATTATTAGCTCCCCTGATGCTAATAGTCAACTGCGTGTCCCTTTTTGCAGGATAACAGCCTGCAGTTGTTTGTTGTAGTTTCCAAAATCTTGAAAGGCCTTTCAGATTTGATGCTCTTCTGGCATGGACCTTGACCTTCAGTTTATCCCACAGATTTTCAATGGGATTCAAGTCAGGGCTTTGTGCAAGCCAATCAATAACATTCACTTTGGTCTTCTGGAGGTACTATTGTGTTGTAACGAGTGAGCTGACTCTATAACTTCTGTTCCCTGAAGGAGAAGAACACGAACACCACCACTCACTGAAGCATCCCCGTGGCATAATAGTTCCACCACCGTGTTCACTCCAAGCACCAGCAGCATCAAAGAGCTCTAGTTTCATCACAGTTGACCAAATGACGCGCTTCAGGTATGCATAATCTTTTCTAGATTATCCTTTGCATACTTCAGTCTGGCTTGAAGATGTCTCTTCTACAGAAGTGGTCTGCAACCTTGCAGTCCATTCCTGCGCAGGGTTCTAGTGATAGTCTTCTTTGAGACTACAATTCCCGACTTGGATAAGTCATTCACCAGTGTCTTGGCAGTTGTCCTGGGGTCTTTAGACACATCTCTCACTAGTTTCCCTTCCAGAGTCTTTGAAATCTTTCCCGTCCTTCCTCTGCCAGGCTTGTTCTATACTGCGTGGCCCTCTTTCAATTTCGTGATTCTTACTGTAATAAATACTGTAATAACTTTGTATGTCCATCTCAGCTTTGTGAGCATCAACAATTCTTTTTCTCAAGTCTAAACTGATTTGTTTTTGACATGCTGTTTTCTCAAGGGACAGCTCAAACCCTTGCTGAAGTTTTTATACTGTGAGTAAACTAAAAGCCAGCCCTCAGTTTTTACTTGATTTTACAAGCTGTGAGCACTACAAAGTTAAAGCTCATCATTGCACTGCAGTGGTTTGTGCTATAGCTCAATAAAAAGGTTAGTTTTTTTTCTTTTCATGGAGCTATTAATTCTGAACCTGGTAATTATTGTGTGCAAATAGAAATAATGTATGCTTTCTGAACAAAATGAGTATGAGTATCTCTTGCTCTGTTGGGAATACCTTGACAAAAACTACACTAAATCCTGAGCCACAACAAACAACAAGCTTTGGAGCAATAGTTGAGAACTGGCTAACCAGTGAGGAGGAGTCCACTGACTGAAACACACAGTATCATCTTCATGACTACACCCCATACCCTTGTTGTCAAATTATTCAAAACGGCTAAAGTTGACTTCTAAAAAGTCCAGTGAACTTTATCTGACAAATATATTTCAGTGCCTTTGTCGACATGGACATTATCAAAAAAGTAACTATAAAATAACATTTTTACCAAGTGTGTGAATAGGTTCACTGTAATGTTATCTGCTGCGCTGCTGGAAGTTATGCACTGTCTGAGCTTCTGCTCCATGTCCACATGACTGCCTCAGATCATTTTTGCAGATTTATCTGTTGCACATTCATGTTGCAAATCTCCCTTTATACTGGATTCAGATCAGGTGAGTGGGGAGGCCACCGAGGTCCTGTCATGTTTATAAAACCAATTTCCGCTTTGGTGCATTATCCTGCTGGATACAGCCAACAAAAGATGCTGAACTGTGGCCATAAAGAGATGCAAATGACTGGAAACAATATTCAGATAAAAAGTGGCATTCGAGTCAAATGTGCAGAGCCATTCCCCATGCCATTACACCAGCACAAATCAGGTGACCCTAGACTAACCTTAGTTATGCTGCTACAGGCTCAGACTGTTGGGGGAAAACTCGGGATGCACTGAGCACCTCGTCTTCATGCCACATGTATTTGTGTCACTATTATATGCAATTAACTTGTGTTTACTTTCACCCATAGTTTTTTGTTTTATTTAAGCCTGGCTCTGATAAAGGTCTCCTGTTAAAGAGAATTTTTCCTCCCCACTATCACCCAATCACTTACTCAGAGGGGATCGTAGTATTGTTGAGGTTTGTGCACTCAAATATTGTAGGATCTTTGCCTTTCAATATAAAACCACTTGAGATCACTTGTTGTGAACAGGTGCCTTTTAAATGAAAGTGATACACCATTAGCTTCACTGTAACCAAGAGTCACAGCAGACACGAACAACAGTGAAATATTCTCCTGTGTTATAGCTTTAATGGCTATGCTCAGAAAAATCTGATCCATTTTATGTTGCTATTTTATTATTGTACCCTCACCTAAAACACATAATTTCCAGTAGTAAGAACATGTTTGCAGTGGATTTACCCTGGACATGAGGAGGGACAACTACAGCCAAAGACCTAATGTTCCAACATTCACCAGAGTTCATGTGAGGGTTTTTATTCAGACTCACCTTGGCCACTTTGTGATTGGCTGCTGTCTCGTGTGAGGTATTCTTCAGGCCTTCTTTGAGCTGGGTGATAAAAAGTTCATAGCCCTCAGTGTTGGACACATCAATCTTTTCCTGACAGGCTGACAGTATCTGCTGGGCCTGAATACACACACAAACACACACATTAGTTTTGACACACACATACACATACATATATATATGTGGTAAGAGAACTCTGATGCAATTTTGAGGCATTTTGTGCAGTCTTTTGAGTTTTGTGTTGAAAAACAAGCATCTACTTAGTGGCTGAGTGGCCCTATTTAGTTCACATGACTTGGGCTTAGAGTGCTGTTGCTTCTGGTTTTCTTGCATGAGTTTCTTACACTGAGTCAGACACTGGTTCTCCCATCATAATAAATTAATGGCTTCCTGCCATTTTAGGGAGTATTGTGGTTTGAGTCATGCATCACAGTCTGCAGATCAAACTACTAACCTAACCAGTGAACCACTGTGTTGGAACAGTTTGCTTTGAGTAGTGAATAATTCAGCTACAATTTATGGATGAAAACTGTCACAAATCAAAAAACAAAGAAACATAAATAATGACGTCCAAATTGTGTCAAACTGATATTAACGTTTCCCACAAATTTGGATTCAGTTTATGGCAGAGAAGGATGAAAGTGTACTACATATAAACATGCGCACAAGTTAAATTAAACTATTCTGGGCGCAGGATCAGCTCACGCAGTGAACGTGCCTTAAGGCTGAAAGTCAGCGCCCTGGGTTCAAGTCCAACCTGTGGGCCTTTGCTTAGCTCCATTGTGTAGTAGTTCATTCACATTCACCTTACACATAAAAGTACATTTTAATTGTGTATACTAATCAATCTCAAATAATAGAATATTTTGACAGGGTTTTATAATTTAATTCAAAAAGGTAGAAATTGCCTATATTCTACATTCATTACATGTAAAGTAAAATATTTTTCTGTGCTCTAATTTTGATGTTTATGCCTTAAAGCTCATGAAACCAGTAGAAATCCAGTAGAAGAAAAAGATTTTCTATACTAGCAGGACTCCTACTAACTGGTTCACTGACTATATTTTTTACTGCAGTTTACCTGTCAACTCGCCTGACCTGAAACCACGGAGAATATATGGGGTATTCTCAAGAGGAAGATGAAGAACACGCAACCCAAAGATCCAGTTGACTTGAAGTCCACTATCAAAGCAAACTGATTGCCATGCCAGCTTTGGAGGCGAGGTGTGGCTGTGCCAAACTGAGAAATCTGTTTGTACCCATCTTTGCAGTGAATCAGCTGCAGTTTATGAATGGATTTCCAGTGTCATGGTGGTCTGTGTGAGCTTCTATCAGGTCATTCATCCTTACGCCTTTATTATTTGTGGATCATGATGGTCCAATTATTCTCCCCCAGCTGACAGAGACTGGGGTAGAGAAGGTCTGGTGTACATGTGCCTGACACTAGCACCGGATACCTGTGGCTTCAATTTGTGAGACTGCTGACACAGTTTCTATCAGGATGACCCCCACATCAGCGCTCGCTTGATTACAAACAAATCATTTCTCCTCAAAGTCTTCTGAGCAGGCAGAACTTGGATTTTAGGCTTATAACGGAGACTTGGCAGCATGATTCAGAGTGTATTCATCTGAATGAGCTCTGTCCAACAGAATGCTCTTGGTCAGTACGGCTGTCTGGCTGTGGAGGTGGTGTTTAAGATCGGCTTCATCTGCCAGTGTGTGAAGGTGGACTCTTTGTTGACCTTTGAACTGCAGCGATCCAGGATTGGCCGGTTTAATACATTTTACTGTATTTCGATTTGTTATCAATTTAACGGATGGTGGCTAATTTGCACATTGATGAAGTGGCTTTTTCCACTGCATCTGTATTTTTAAATATTATTATTTAATAATATTATTATATCACACGGGCTTGTTGTTGACCACACCTGCATGGAAGACCTTTTTAAATCAGTGACCACAGTTGTGTCTTTTTTGATGTGGACCTTGTACCACGTAATTGCACTCCCCTCCAAAAATATTGGGACAGTGAGGCCGATCCCTTTATTTTTGCAGTAGACTGGTAACATTTGAATTTGACATTAAAAGATGAATATGAGACAAAAGATCAGCATCTCAGCTTTTATTTCCTGGTATCTACACCTGGATCTGAAACAGAGTTCAAAAGATAGCACCTTTTGTTAACGTTAACTTAGCATCAGTATCAGAAACATTTGCTAATCTTTTTAATGAACAGCGTTCCTCTGAAAACAAGTCCTGCATTCTCCAGAAATTCACCCCGCTGGATAAATGAAGCTATCCGTAGCTTTTGTTGTGACTGTCGAAGGTCTGAACAGTTATGGAAAGCCACTAAACTAGAAGTATACAAGATTCATCTGAAAGAGTGCATAACTGTATTAAATAGGGTCATAAACAACACCGGGGCTGCATATTTTGCTAATCTTATCTTGCAGGAAGAGAAATTCTAACATCCTGTTTGATACAATAAAGAGTCTAATATCTCCTGCTTGTTCTGACATACCCATATTCTCTGACAGTGACTTTAACATCTGTCTTAATTATTTTTTAGATAAAGTAAAAAATGCTCAATCATTGTACCTTCAAGTACTTGGTTAGTGATTTTTCCTTTTTTCTAAATCTAGATTATTTTTCTCCTGTAACACTGTCAAGTATCACTGATCTCATAAGCAAAAATAAACTGTCATAAAGCCCCTCCCACATCGCTGTTTTTAAAAGTTTTAAATTTAGTAGGCTGTCACAACAGTAGTTGCTATTTGTTCAACTACTGTTGAAAAAGAACACCTAACCTGAAGTTATCCTTCCTTGAAAATTACAAGCCAATATCCAAGTTGCTTCGTCAAAGATTTTAGAAAAAGTTCTGGCTCAGCAGCTTGTCTCTTTTTTGGAAAGGCACAACATTTTTGTTAAATTTCAGTCAGGTTTTTGTAAACTGCCCTTCTTAGAGTTGCAAATAGCATTTTCATAGTTTCAGACGCTGGAAATTATACTGTGCTGTTTTTGTTAGATCTGAGTTCACACAATTGTACTCAACAGGTTACATTAGGTGGTGGGTGTGTCTGGATCAGTATTAGACTGGTTTAAATTTTACCTCACAGAGAAGTTTTTCTGTCTCCATCACTGCTTGTGGCAAAAGGCTGCCTTCTCCTGTGGTGTTCCACAGGGATCAGTTTTAGGACATACTGTTTAGCTTGTACATGTTGCCTCTTGGACAGATAAATGTTCATTTTAAAAGCTCTTCCTACCATTTGTACGCAAATGACACCCAACTGTCCAGTTCTTTCCAACCTAACAAGTTTTCAAAACTTGCTGATCTACATACTTGTTTGACTGCCATCAAGTCTTGATTAATTTTCTACACTTAAATTCTGAAAAACTCTTACCACTGCTCATCACGTGTTAAGAGTATCAAGTATCAAACAATGCCTTGGATATCTAAACTCCTCTACTAAATCTAGCTTGTGTGATCTTGCTGTCATCCTGGACAGTTCTCTCTCTCTTCAGGCTGTCATGTCGAAAGGCTGACTCAGTCCTGGTTTTTTTCCCCCATCAAGGGAACATGACCAAGTTAAGATGTGCCATTTCTAAAGGTGGAATTGGTGCAAATTGTTGCTTTCATCTTTTATTGTGCGGACTACTGCAACTCCCTGTTTACCTGTGTTAACAAATCAGCTTTAAATCTTTTACAATCTGTCTATAAACCAGCTGCATGTCTTAATTCCATGAAGAGATCTCATCCATCCATCTTCTTCCGCTTATCCTTTTCAGGGTCGTGGGGAAGAGATCTCATCTCTCTCCAATTTTAAAATCATTCATTCCTTCGTTTTACTGGTTCAGAGGTAACTTCATCCAGATTTGTTTTATTTTAACAGTGATTATTACAACAACATGCAGTAAATATTTCAGTGCAGGTGAACAGTCTTACTGTTCACATAGTGTCAGAATCATAAACTATAGATTTTAATTCTATAAAGATAATAAATCTGTCCAGTGATTGCCATCTCTGTCCTCACATTGATCTGACTGGCTGATCAGTTATAAAGATGATCATGTTAAATATAACATGATATAAATGGATAAACTAATAGCTAAGTAGGATTTCAAGGGTTGTAAAGATGTGAACGTCTCCAAACATTATCCAATATGAGCTTTAGTATGCAGCGTATGAAGCAGGAACTGTGAAAAAGTCAGACAAGTGCTTCAAGTGCAGCAGGAGGGTAGGAGTCAGAGAGAAACTCGGTTTGTTAACGAAAACCTGTAGAGTCTGTTACCATAGTAACTAAGCCATTATAGTAACAGAAAAAACTCAATTTCTGTAACGGAAAAAGTAACAAAGTTTCATCTCAGGGTTAAGAAACTCCGTTTTCAATAAGCCCATTTTCTGAAACAGACCAGATGTCCATGAATGAATCAAAGGGCAAATATTTTCTCTCACCTCTGTGACCGGCAGCTCCAGCTGAACCATATCCTCAGGCTTTGCCACTGGTGGCTGGAGGGCTGTGTCCAGGAGCAGAATGCCGTTCAGGTCCTTCCTGCATCCCACTGCATAGTCGTCCACGAAGAGCACCTTGTCCACTGCGGGAAAGTACTGACACCTGACACGACCGCCAGGTTTAGCTGGGACAGTAACAGAGGACAGACAGTACATAGTGTGAAGAGGTCTGAAGGAGAAAAGTCACACAGTCACTGTTTGTGTGTCAGTTATTTGTGAAACGTGTTGGAAACAGTTCATATGTTTATATGCTCAAGCTTCCATTAGAATAAATGCAATCGATATTTTCATGGCATTCCCTTGATTCTTCTTGGTAGCATCTCATTCACTTTATGCATGAAGCTTCCTAAATTTCCACAAAATGAAATGCTTAAGCTTAAGCCTAACTTAATGGAGCTGTAGCACCTACTTTATTCTCCTCCCTCTGAACCTCACCACCAGGGTTGTGGATCTATGCTTAGCTTGCATGTGCTCCTTCAAAATGGGAAGCAGAGCTCCTTAGGGCCCCATTACACCCACCATGTGGTGCCTGGCGAAAGGCACCACACAACAAAGTTAATGTCAAATCATATCCACTGTCGCAAAACTTTTTCTGCTGGTCATGTACCTCTCGATTTTTGTAACCTGACACGTTGTGCCGCTACCATCGCACTGAAAACATGAGTGTACAATCTTGTCGGTTTTTACCGCCGTTTTAATGAAAGATTATACATACGGAGATGTTGCCACAGTTTGAAAAGGTCAGACTTTCTGAGAAAAAAAAAGAAGAAAAAAAAAACTTCAAAAGAAAAAAGAAAAAGCTTCGTCTTCCACTCAGCCGCAGCGATGCGTGAGGTTACAAAAATTGAGAGGTGCACGATCAGCCAAAGTGGTATGGTGACTTGTCGTACAGCGCTGGTGGCCGGGGAGGACAGCGAGCACAGTTAGGAGTTTCCAGACATTTATCACTGCACAACAAAAAAAAATGCTGCCACCACTCTAATGGACCAGACTGACAAAAAGAACAGGGAAAAGCAGTATCATATCGTACACTGTTTACTTGAAAAATTAAAAGTTGGTAAGATAATGTGTTATTGTGTGACACAGCATGTGTGACATATGTAAACTCTGGACATAACCTCTGGATCCTCAGTGGTTACTACACCCCTGGGAATCAAACTGCCTATCATGATGTCATGAAATAATTCTCAGCAAATAGAAACTTTCCAGAGCGAAAAAATTAAATAAAACAAACATATTTCTATCATGTGTGCAAGTGCTTTAATTACTCTAATCCCAAAATAGCATATTAAAAAGAAAATCCTCAGAACTCAATCTGGAACAGTCTTTAACGGCCACATCATTTAAAGATGCTGATCTGGACTGAGCTCTTTGTGAAACAGGTGTTAGAGTTGCCACATCTGCGAGTCCGCTTGGGTCTGAGTGGCAAACTTTGCCATCAGAGAGTGAGCCCAAAGGTTTGTGCAGATGCCCACGTGCCTGACATTTTTTTGTAACAATGAGACTTTATATATTACTTTGGAAGACAGGTGGCAGATCTCAAGTCAACTTCAAAGAAGTATAACAGGAATGACTACCTGGCTGTGGTGTTTCCATCTATTTTTATCCATAACTGCAACAGAGTAATCATGACTTGAGAAGGCGTGTATACTAAAGGAGTTATCTTTCATATGATGCATACAAGGCAAAACAATGAGCATATGAAGATCAGTATGCTCCAATTAATTTACAGCAGCACAGACCACACCAAAACAAAAGGAAAATAAATCTTCAGGCTTTTCTAACCTACAGTAAAAAAGAAGAATTCAAACAGCTGACAGACTACAGATACATGAGCCAATCAGCTCTGATACTGACGCGATTGTTTTCTCTCCTGCTTTACATCTCAGTCTCGATTACTTGTTTCACACAGATGACAGTTTTTGCTCTAAGTGGAATACTCACTGACTGTAGTGGTTGCTCTAGAAGAGGGGCTACTACTAGTCTAGAGGTGCTTTAGCAGTCACATCAATTAAACAGCAAACTTTAATTGTTTGACAGATTTCCATCTGTTGGCTTATTCTGGGCATGGAGCTCGTGGGTGCAGATGAAACACACTGAGGAGTAAATGTGTCCTGAAGGCTTTGATGAGATGTTTTTTTGTAGAGAAAAATGTATACAATGTCTATGCAGCAACAGGAGAAAGAGGACTTAAAAAAAAAAACAAACACTTTTTTCATCTTGTGATGCTTACAATACTACGCACTAGGGCTGACACAATTCCTTTAGGAACTGGAATAATTCGATTATAAAAAATCCTCGACACGAATTTGTTGCTTCGATAATTCATTTAAACTCAGGTGTCTCAATGTAAGCGGGGCATTTCACCCACATTAGCAGCATTAAAGTTCTCCATCACTGCAACAGATTTCCGTCATTTGGAAAAAAACGACCCTTTAACACAGAGTGGATCATCGCTGACACGGTTTTCCACGCCTCCACTGCTCTCTGCCGTGTTTGCTAGCAGGCGCCGCCATTAACACTAGCAACTGTTCATTAAAGACGGGAACCCCCCGGTGACCCGTTCGGTAGCGAGGGGCTCCGTCAAAATATTTTTCATGCTATAATCACTGACTAGCAATTAAAAATTGACCTGCAATAGAAACATATTTATGCTTGTGAATACAAAGCATTACAACATTAAGCTCATGCAGCCCCCAGTTTTTTAACAAAAACACTGATAACACAACAGCGGCAGTTGTTTAACGTGTCTGCACATGCGCAAAGAGGCGGAGCTGTTATCAAGACCGTGCGCTCAGGTGGACCGAAAGGAGACATTTTTCTAGCATCCAAAGCAGCAGCGCTTTTTCTTGTAACCACCATTAAACCTTTACTGGGACACAGCTGGAGGTCCTTCATCAACCACCTGATCAGCAGGTGAAGAAAAGAGAACTGTGTAGCTGCTCCATCCACTGTCGTTGTTTCACACAGAGAAAAACTGCAGTTAAGCTACAGAAGTTAAAATATACAGGTGAACTGTTTAATAAGACAAAAATATTTATCAGATTACTCGATTAATCGGTGGAATAATCTATAGAATACTCAATTACTAAAATAAGTGATAGTTGCTTGCAGCCCCACTACGCACTATGGTAAATGGACTAGTTCTTACATAGCGTTTTTCTACTCTAACGGAGCACTCAAAGCCCTTATACAACACGTTTACATTCACCCATCCATACAAGCACTTCCATGTGTAACTAAGCTAAGTGCTTACTGTCTACCATTCACACACATTCATACTCCAACGCTTGCGTCGGAGAGCAACTTGGGGCTCAGTATCTTGCCCAAGGACACTTTGGCATGCAGCCCAGAACAGCCAGGAATCGAACAGCCAACCTTCCGATTAGTAGGTGACCTGCTCTACCTCCTGAGCCACAGCCACCCACTATACACAGAAATGTGCCTGATCTGAATAGGACACATTTACTCCTCAGTGCCGAATGTTGATGACACACAACATCCGGCTGCCACTGCTGAAGGATCAAAAGTAAAAATTAACTGTGTACTGTCACTTAACTCGGCACTATGATCATACACAGACTCCAGGGCTGTGTATGATCACAGTGCAGCAAATTTTCCTCTAAAAGAATGAAAGATTACATGGTAGTTGGTGGTTACTAAGACTTATGGGTCCTTTAGCAGACACAGATGGCCATCCCCTAAAAGTCCTGCTTCTCCAAAAATCTTTATCTTAATGTCATCTGAAATAACTTACAATAGGCTGCAGCACATCAAGGAGAACAACCAGTGAAAAATAACATTGTTCTCCAACATTATAATATTTGCATGAGAAACAGTGGGCAGTAATACCGTTTACAGTCAGAGACGCTTATTTGTTAAGCTGGGCAGTAAATCAAATATCAGCTATTTTCAATAACAAATTTGGCTTCCAATGATTATAAAAACAACACAAGATAAAACTACTAATGTGTTATAATCTGACAATGATGCCCTCATTTTGCCTTCTGTTATAAATCCAGCACAGACGTCCTTTAGAGCGCTTTTGCCACTTTCTAAGGCCTTGATTATACTTTCTACTTCAGCGAGTGCACTAGGCACCGCTCAGGCCAGCTTGGCTCCGAGTGACAAATTTTGTCATCAGACGGCGAGCACGAAGGTCTGTGTGGATGTCCACGTGCCTGCCAGTTTTTGTGACTCTGCCGACTTTTTCTCTGTGGAGACTTTGTATTACAATGCACCGACTATGAATCCACACCTGGCAGCAGACTTCAAAGAAGTGTAACAGGAATGACAACTTAGCCATCAGGTCTCCACCTCTCTGTGTCCACATCATTATATTATTGTATAATATAATATTCAAGGCTTAATAGTCTAAACTCTCTCCCCCACTATGTTGTGGCAGGTTTAGTTCCCAATGATTGCCACAACCATCTGTGAATATCCTGGTTTGCAAAAGCAAAAGAAAGAAAAAAGCTGGTATATATTAAAAAGGCAAATATTACTAGTTTAATCACCTGAAATTCCATCATAGTGGTCTATTACCAAACATTAAAGTAGGGATGCAAAAGTTCTCCAAAAGCACCGCACGTTACAAAAACAAAAGGCCATCTTTGAGCTTTGTGGTCTTTTCTGCAGTTGTAGTCTTTTGACACATGTGAGCTTTTTGTTTTGATATCTGGTGTTCTTTAGGGTTATATAATATGCCACAGTTGTTAGCCAATTGCCATACTGCTGGGATTTAACTGTGTGTTTGTCAGACCCTGATGAAAACTTAGAGTTGACGGGCATTCGTGTGTTTTTAATCACTTTAGATAAAGACAGAATGCCTCTGTTGTTTTTTATACTTGCATCCAACAAGATGCACCGAGAAGCATCTATCAGATAATCATGAACAAAAAATAAACTCATACTCACATAAACAATACAGCTTTCAACAGACTAGCAGCTCCACATGGGCATCACAGCACGGTAACATGTAATGGCTGTATGGATATTTGTATCATGATTTCAGCACCAAGTCATTTAGCTCTCTAGAAGTGAACTTTGTGAGCAAATACCTATTCCAAAGCCAATCATCCACTCTCTTATGATACAAGGTTCTCCAACCAAATCCATTAACTCAACCTCTATTCAGATTGGCACTAAAATGCAGTGGATTCTTCCTTACTCTATGCACCACACATAAAATCAAGCAGGTAAAAAAAAAAAAAATCATAATACTGCAGAAGCACAGACAGTCCAGCTGCAGTGAAAACATACCTGTTCTAAGGTACAAGCTTTTTATACAAGGTAATAACAAATTCCATTATATTCTTTCTGGGAAAAAATGTCCTTGATTAGCATAACTAGCATCCAGTAATTCATAAAATGGTAAACACTTTGGACATGAATTACACAGTGCCATGGAGACACTATTTCACCTGTGACAGCCTCAAGGTTGGTCTCTTCTTGTCATGAATGACTGTATCTTTCCCTTTCTTCCAGGAAACTGATGGATGGAGCTGAGACCTGATTTACCATCATTCAAAATATGGTCCTACTCTTTCATAACACATTGAGCCAGGTTGTGACACAGAGTTGGACTATCTGCCTTTAATAATAAATGCAATGAGGGGGCAACTGTTTTAAATAACAGTGATATCAGTATTAAGCAAAATTTAAAAAACAATTGATACAATCAAGTAACCCTACTAGCATCTACCACAGGAATTCAACCATTAACTAGATCACCAGTTCTGAAGGTAACCACATTCTCATTCCCTTTCCACAAAGCACTCAAAGTAATCTGGTAAATAATGTGGTTTATATGAAACCAATTCAAATAACCAGTGGTTTCGAAAAATACTGATTCTATTCAACGATAAAACTCAGGATGAAAAACAGGCAGTCATTAGCAAACGGGTGTCGTTTAGACGTTTTAAAAAAATAGAAGAAGAAAGTCACAATAACACAGCTTCCGATGGGACAGGTTACACGGTGGACACCTTAAGCAGCACAATTACTATCTATGGGACACCCAAACCAAGGATGGTAATGAATTTCTCTTTCACCAGTTCAGCAGAAAACTCATCTAGGCACGGATGTGTAAACACCAGGGTGCAATAATCAGGTGTAGGAGGAGCACAGCTCAACAACTATGTTATAACTGACGCAAAGTTTGACTGCAATGTAGCGTCAAAACTTACTTTTCTGGCAAGCACTCTAAAGCTTCATTTGGTTAGCTGATATCACCAAGTTACTCCAGCGAACAAACACCTGTACATTACACTAACGCTACAGCATCAAGTGAGTTTACTCTGAGCATCACACCAGTACTTCCAAATGACTGACAGTGCGCCCGGTGGGTTGTGAAGTAAAGCAGCTGGGGAGCCGCTAGCTAGCTTAGTGGCTATCACAGCAATTCCCCGTAGAACACAGTACTACATCTAAGCAGGTGATAGCAATTGTGCTACTTCAGGTGTCCACTGTGAAACCTGTACTTCTAACGACACTTCATTAATGACCACCAACATGACAAAAACTGACCGGGAAGGTTACCCGGCTAACTAGCGCTGTGCTAAGTCCACTCTCCAGCTATTAGCAGGCATGGCAGATATGTCATGTTGCAGATGTAGTAAACAGTGGCAAACACGGGTGTTCAAGAAGAACTTCTCTGACCATAAACATACCAGTATCCAAAAACGGTGACTGTGGAATAGGCAGAACAGGCTACACAAACCCTAGTTGCCAAAAAAAAAAACCGACTAGGCCGTGCTAGGAAGAGCTAACGTTAGCGGGCTGAGGTTACAACTCAGCCAGTGTCGTGTTTAGTGTATGTTGACAGTCAGTGGTTGGCTTGTCAAAACTGAAACTGTTGGTGACATGGCTTGACAGAGGACTCCGATATTTACCGTGCAATGCTGAAGCCTGAAGAATGGCACCCGAAGTGCCGTCAATTACTTTGATACTGCCGCGGCTAGTAACGGCCAAGATAGCGTTGAGGGCCGGGTGATAGGACAGGCTTCGCAGGCCCTCCTCGTCGCAACGCAGGCAACCGTCTCTCAGCACAATCCAGTCTGAGGAGGTGGACGAGCCCGAGCCCGGCGAGGCCGCGGCCGCCATCTTTCCTTATTTTTCCCTTCCCTTCCCTTCTGGGTTTGTAAAGATCCGATGCTAGACGTAATACTGCTAAATCTATTAGACTAAGTCCGAACTATCACTCCTCAGCCACTGCTGACTCCTTCTGCGGCTTCTTCTCCTCCGGCCGTCACCGCAGCAGTGGCTATTCACCATCAGCTCCGAGAAACTCCAGGCTGGGCTCTCTGTCACTTACACGATAGGTAAACGGAGCTAGCGTATCTCGCCGCCACATCCCGCGATAACACCGCTAGCAAACGAGAACAGCGTTAGGACAAATTAATGGGAACAGCAAAATACCGGCTATGCAACAAAAAGTGGATTACAAAGATAACAATAGTTCTGTGAGTAAACAGCATTTGTACAGTAATCCTCTGCTTCAAGCAATGAACACAGCTGAATCTGATATTTCAAGTGAAAACTACAACTTAGAGTCTCACAGAAAAGCTCAGTTTTTGTAGTAAGATGTTCCTGCACCTAACACACTTTTCCCAGCCTGGATAGCATGGGTCATTATCGCTTTCACCTTGTGCGTGTTTTTGTATATTGGACTTATTCGACTTTTATATTTTAAAACGTTTTTATGTTTTCGTGTAGAATTATTTTCTCTTCGCTTTAGTTTAATTTGTGATCCAGCATGAGTTTGTTTTTATAATTAAATACTAAAGCTAAAAAAACACGCAGGCAACAACGTCTGTTAAAATTTTGTCAAACTCAGATTATATTAAAGAGTCTCACTAATAACCTCTTATAGATCACAATGACAGGCACGAATGCAGACTAATTTAAAAGAAATTATGTATCTCGTATTGCCTGCAATGGTGTTATGTTGCCTTGTAGTTGTGCTACATCAAAAAAGAAAATTAAACAATTCATTATTATAAGTGCTGTCTATCTAATCTACCTGGTTCGTTGGTCCCTGTAGCACTTTGTGTTCTACACACATGTTTTTCATGTACATTGAGTTGGCATTTTGAACAACCTGTTAAACTTTCTTTTTATTCCTGCTACAGGACACAAACACAGGATAGTCTCCTCTCTGCCTCGAGAAAGAAAAAAAAACTACAGATGAATATTTTAATTAACCAGTTAGCTTTAGCTGCACCATTAAAATTATTAATGCATTAATGAATCAACAATAACAATCTATTATGTATATGCAGGGGTAGTTTTAAATTGTTGCCAGTACTATGACAAAAACATATATATATATATATAAATTTATATAAACATATAAAAACATATATATATATATATATATATATATATATATATATCTGTGTGTGTGTGTAAAAATGTTTTAGAATCACTCGACACTGTGGAATATATTTTTTCTGTTGTTCAGGAACTGAGATGTTTGACCACCTCCGTGTACTCTGGCTCTGTCCACCAATACAAAACCTCTGGAAAGAAATAACCACCAGACTTTCTCAAACCTCAATCCTCTTGGCAACCACTGCGCTTTGGAGGTAAATGCGCATGTGTGGCGTAAATGAAATCTCCGGTCATAAGCAGTGTTTTTTAGCTGTGCTGTGTTGTTGCAATTGAGCATGAAACACAATTTGTTAATCGCTCTTTGCTTTTAATTGGGATATTTTGTAACAAGCAGACAGACATTAAACGTAGCGGTGAAGGTTTTTAACCTGTTAACTGGCCGAACCAAAATCACTTGGAAAAAAATCACTACGCCCTCTGGTTATTATTGGCTCTGGAAAACCCATGCCATTGCCTTTTATTTGGCCGTGTCCTGTCCGGTATATAGTGCATAGACCCTCCCATTGTGATTGGCACCTCATTTGGCCAATCATATTAAGAAATGGGTTTTCCAATAATAACAATTGGGCGTCACGTAGCTTTCCGGTTGATTTTTGGTGCAGCCAGTTACATGATTGGCCGAATGAGGTGTCAATCAAAATAGGAGGGTCTACCTGCCATAAACAATGCTCTACTTCCGTCCCGCTTATGGGAAGTGGCTGTCCGTTGAAGAAAACCTCGGTCTCTGAGGGGAAAGAAGCTAGAGAATTGAGGCTCCAGCATAGCACGAACAGTTCAGAAACAATTTGAAATGAGAAAAAAGGTATTAATTAACTGATTAAGTCGTGTTTTAGACTGCTTATGGCTAGCTGATCTATTCTGACCCAAAGTCTGAATGACGGCTTTACAGCAGACAGCCGCTCCTACTCTTGCCGGTATTTCGTACCGGTGCAGAATCTTTTAGTGGTACGCAGTACCGGACCGGCTTACTTTCACCCCTGCTCACTAGTCCTCACTAGGGCTCACTGACAGAGCCTCGTCACTGGCTCAGGTGTCTCGGGTGTTTTTCAAGGAGCTCGCCACCTTCAAGGATAGCATGTCAGTGAAAGAGACTTCCATCATCTGAGAGGCGGCTTTGCCAAGGCCTGCCCACACTCGTGTCTCAGGTTGTGGGATTTTGTTTTCCTTCTGTTTTTTTGTTGAGCCTGCTTCCATCCCCTCTCATATTGCATTCACACATAGTTGGTCAGGTCTTCTACAAACTTCCCCA
>JAVDPK010000530.1:238289-253638 GCA_034780415.1 Cichlasoma orientale | reverse complement strand
CCCCCCCCCCACACAGTATTAATTTTTTTCAGTAATGTATTTTATATTAATATAAAACATTGTTACACAATGTTGACAATAGTAATTCATGTTAAATTATTAATGAGATGTGCTTAGGAAGAAAAGATGCTAGTGCACTGAACTTTTCCTTAAGTTGATGCTCGCCCTCCTGTCTGAAAGCCATACAGTCCAGCTGAGGTCAGAGTTTACATACATTCATCATGGGCCTGAATATCATGTTAATTTTGAGCTTTTCATGATTTCTTTGAACTGTTCTTTTTCCAGGGTGGAATGATTGTACAGCATTCTACATGCCCTTAACTATGGCAACAAGACCTTAAAATACCAACATCGCCACTAAAAAAAATGTTGAGAAAGCTCAAAATATCAAGGCAACTTTCAACAGATTTTTTATTTTTATTTTGATCTATTACAGCAATAGAGACTCCAGAAATAGGGATTCTCTCCGAGCACGCAGTCAGCAAACTGTCCCGTCCTCTTGAATTCAGCCCCGTCCTTCCCGCTCGATCTCCCAGTAACAGCGACCAATCAGACCATTTCTGCTGACTGGTCGATTGAGACGTCACAGAAATCTGATGGAGCGACACGATACAGCTGTAACTATAAATCAATCACCTGCTGATATATCGACACTTTGATGATGACTCGTGAGATCAGAGACCAGAATCAGTGATGTCACGTGTTATCGATGGTTGAATGTGTTGCTTGGTGTTCAGTGACTCAAATATTAGAAAATACATACACACAGTTCCTCAGATCTGGAATCAGCCCTCAGACTCCAACAGGCTCCACCCTGAAATGACAACGGGGGTCAAATGAATAAGAAAAAGCAAACAAACGAAAAAAGACATTTAAACAGTGCAGTTGTGAAAGCACAGATTTTGAATTTATAATGAAACCATATGTTCTGTTGTGCAGTGCTGTCACAAGTTGAGTATATCTCCCTCTCTCCTCTCCTGTCTCTCATCCTCCTAAAAGTGTACACAAATGTGAGTTTTTTGGGCTCACGGGGGGGGGGGGGGTACTGTAGTGAGAGTAAGAGAATCATGCCTGATGCTTAGACTGAGAGCTCCATCAGGCCAAATGCAATCCTCAGGCCACCAGGAGATGTCCTGGTGGTCCTGATGGGCAATATTATTTTTAGCTCTAATAAACTTACTCTGGCCTGGCTTTGTGTATATCAACAATGTTGCTGATGGCTCTCTATCTGTGCAGTACAGGAATGCCAAGGAGCTTAGAGGCTCTGCTCGTTTGGACGGTAAAGTTTCTAGACCATCCTCACCTTTTCGCCCAGCTGCATACTCCGCTTCTGAAGGCTCCTTCTTCCAGTCTGGCCAGGGGGTTGTGAGTGCTGACAGAGCCACTGGCCTTGTTTCAGACAGGACTAGTTTAAGTATATACAGTATCTGGGAAACCACTCCCAGATCAATTTTAAGACCTTGAGAAAAGGACACAACCACCCCCCGAGTCTGCGACTACACAGGAATCGCTACCTTGATATCAGCATTGAAGACTTTGATGCCAGTCAGTATACAGTATGACCTCTCATCTGGGTAACTGTACTGCAATATGTTTTGGCTCATTGTCATGCTGGAAGACCCTTCCACAACCCATCTTCAGTGTTGGCTGAGGGAAGGAAGTTCTCGTCCAGGATTTTACAGTACAGGGTCCCATCCATTGGCCTCTCAATGTGGAAAAGTTGTCCTGTGCAGAAAAATAGCCCCAAAGCATAATGTCCCTCATGTCTTTGTACAGCTCCTTGGTTTTGCCCATAGTGGTGGACAGATTGGAAGAAACTGATTCTGTGGACAGGTGTGCTTTATACACGAGCTGAGATCAGGAGTATCTGTAATTGATTGATTGATTGATTGATTGATTGATTGATTGGAATTTGCGTGCCACATGGGCACACACCCAGTCTGTGGGAGCCAGATTCTGACTGGGTTATGAGAGATCAAATATTTATTTCATTCAATGACATGCAAATCAATTTATAATTTGTAATGTGTGTTTTTTTGTGCTTTTTGTGTGGGTTTTTTTTTTTTTTTTTGGGTGGGGGGTGATATTGTGCCTCTCTCCATTAAAATAAACTACCATAAAAATTAGAGACTGTTCATTTTTTTTGTGGGCGAGTAAACTCAGCAGAGGATTAAACCCACTGTAGATACAGTATTGTGCAAAAGCCTCTCATTTCTTTATATTTTGCTATGAAAATGTGAAATAAGTGCAGCAATTTATTGAAATGTGCAAACATACATGAAAATGCAGTATTCACCGATCAGGCACAACATTATGGCCACTGACAAGTGAGGTGGATAACACTGACTATCTCTTCATCATGTACTTGTTAGTGGGTGGGATGTAATAAGGAGCAAGTGAACATTTTCTCCTCAAAGTTGATGGATTAGAAGCAGGAAAAATGATCAAGCATAAGGATTTGAGCAAGTTTGACGAGGGCCAAATTGTGATTGCGAAACGACTGAGTCAGAGCATCTCCAAATCTGCAGCTCTTGTGGGTGTTCCCAGTCTGCAGTGGTCAGTATCAAAGGTGGTCCAAGGGAGGAACAGTAGTGAACCAGCAACAGGGGCATTGGTGCCCAAGGCTCATTGATTCACATGGGGAGGCTGGCCTGTGTGGTCCGAGCCACCTGACAAGCTACTGTAGCTCAAATTGCTGAAAAAGTTCATGCTGTTTCTGATAGAAAGGTTTCAGAATACACAGTGCATCACAGTTTATTGCATATGGGGCTGAATAGCTGCAGACCAGTCAGGGTGTCCATACTGACCCCTGTCCAACATCTGTGGGATGTGCTGGACAAACACAGCTGACCTACCTTGCAACTTTCAGGACTTAAAGGATCTGTTGGTAACATCTCGGTGCCAGATACAACAGCACATCTTCAGGTCTCTTGTGGAGTATTTGTCTCAATGGGTCAAGGCCCCCTCGAGGGGACCGATTAGACTCCTCCTAATCAAACAACCACCGTCTCGCTGTTGCATCTGTAAAGTGGGTGAGGGAACTTCATGCCTTGTCCATTGTCATGCACTGTTTGAGTTTTAATTCTGATCAATCTGGGGTGACTCTCTACCTTTCATTCACAGATGAGGACAGAGGAACTGCACCCTTACATCACTTTGCCCTCTTTGGGGTCTAAGACATTACATTGATGTGGCTGCTGGGTTCTCTAAGACCCTACCTTGTTTGCTTATTGCGGGGGACACAGGAGATGATGTGCTTTGTCCAAAACAAAGACATTTTGATTCAATTTCAGAATCATGTTGGCTGCCTTGAAGGGTAATCTACTTGGGCTTTCTCCGATACCTTTGCCTGCTTTCACAGAGTTAATGTGGTGGCCCCCATCCTGTGGCGACGGTGGTTTTGGTTTGCAGCTGAGGTGTGCTGAGTGCAGATTCCTCATGACCTTATTCATGAGTTATCCAGGTATTACATACCATCTCTGGCAGTCAGGAAGAATGAAACAGAATGAGTTACTAATGTAACAAAGATTCTATGAATTCTGCCAGAGTTTACTGTCACTCTGAATCTTCATGACATTAATTGTGTGCCAGGCTCCTTTATCAGGTTTTGTGCCACTCAGGTCATGTGTGACTTTGTTGGGACATCCAGGTGTTTCATACCATCTCTGGCAGCTATCCAGAATTCCCAGAGGCTTAGTTACATTTGTAACTCTTGTGACTCCAACTAGTGGAGACAAGGCCTACCAGACAGCTGCCAACTACAGCAGCACTGTATTGCCAAAAGCATTCGCTCATCTGCCTTCACACGCATATGAACTTGAGTGACATCCCATTTTTAATCCATAGGATTTAATTTGACGTTGGCCCACCCTTTGCAGCTACAACAGCTTCGACTCCTCTGGGAAGGCTTTCCACAGGTTTAGGAGTGTTTTGGGGAATTTTTTCTTCCAGAAGCAGACACTGTTCTTGCTCACAGTTTCCACTCTAATTCATCCCAAAGGTGTTCTGTTGGGTTGAGGTCAGGACTCTGTGCAAGTTCTTCTTGAAAAGCAACCCCACACCATAATCCATCAAACTTTACAGTGCAGTCAGACAAGCACCGCTCTCCCGCCAACCACCAAACCCAGCCTCACCCATCAGACTGTCAGAACTGAAGAAAATTATATTAAAAGTTACAATTACCTTTGTAGATGAACTATTTTACTACTCTAGTACCACATAGAGATTTGGTACATTCATTAACTCTTTCAGTTCTTTGGTATTTGATGAAATATCAGCCAAACTACTGATGCTGCAATCAGCCTCAGCTGCATGTTAGCGGTCATATCCCAAATCTATAAAACACTCATTTTCAACTGGCTTCCAGCCAATAATATGTTCACAATTCAAATGTTTCTTCCTCATGAATTTACCAATTTTTTTTCCAAAAATTGTTTATTTTTTTTTAGCCAACATTGGCCCTAATATGGCGTCATACTGTTGAGAATCTACTTAGCTTTGTCCACGTTTTTCCCACTGGACATTAGAAACCCATTTATAATTAGTGCAGTGGTATGGAATCAGGCTTGGTGTGTTTGATCCTACATTTACAAATAGCTGTGAAATCCGTTGGTAAATCCAGTGCTGCAATAAACAGTACAGTACTGCTGAATACATACGTGTGACAAAGCTGGGTTTACTGTATACAAAGCAGTGACGAAGCATGAAATACCAGATGGTTTGGTGACAAATTGCTCTATGAATTTACTGTATTATTGACCAAATGATTATACGTATTCCTCTATATTAAACAGACTCAGGGTTGAGAGAACAAGGCACTACATTTAGTAGACAATGGTTTACATCACTCTGACTGCCCCACTCCACCTGCTTCTGAAATCCATAAATTAAGTCGTCTGTGAAAACTCAAAGAGCATAAACGAACATTTCTCATAGTACGCTACAGTGCACAACAATGAGGATCATTACTGCGTCTCTTCTCAAACTATTCCTTCAGCATAAATATGTACACAAATATTTGGCACCATATCCTTCAATGTGATTAAGATTTTAAAAATCATTACATTAATATTCAGGCCTGGAATTACTCCTAGACTCAGGAAATATAGATAAATGTAGGTCTCTGGCACCTGTGTTGCACTGGTGATCGAGAAGTCTGCATACCAAAGTTTAAGCTGCAAAAGCATATGCACTTTATTGACCAAAGACATAAGGGAAAAACTATATACATTGATATATATATTCCCAACTTCCCCAACATCTAGAATGACAGCTTTAAAAAAGTCCTGGTTTTATAGTTTTTTCCCCACCCATGCTCCAGGGTCACTGTCCATGAAAAGGTCCACAGTTCCAGGTCATCCAATCACACTCCAGTATATAGTGACAGGAAGTAGATATACAAAAGGAAGATGGGGTATATGAGAAGGGGCTTCTTTGTTTTAAATTCATCTCCGACGAGCAGTGAAGCAGCACTGTATGCAGCCCAGAAAACTCCAAACAGCTGGAAAATGAGAACAGACATGGATTCAATGGCAACAGCAAGCAGCTCGATCACAAGCACAGGCTGACAATGTCACTGCTTTTATAAAAGCTGCAATGCTACACGTTTTTATCATGTTGTGGGTTATTAAAGACTCATTTACCAATAATTTCTTGTCAAAGACGAGCTTTTTAGGCACCCATTGACCTGATTGCTAACAACAGTGGCCGTGTTCTAATTACCTGATGATTCTACTGTAATCTTGCTCACATGACACAATTTTAAGGTCACCACTTGTCCAAGTAAACTTCTTAAGCCAGTTTGTACACTGATATGTATACTGACCCAAGCTGGAAAACCTTATCTATTCACCTTGTATTTTCTTTGGGGTAAAGGAAATTAAAGGAACACTTTTTAACCAGAGTACAGCATCAACACAATTAAACTTCTGGGATATCGGTCTGCTCAGGTAACCTTTAACACAGAGCGTAACGTCGCCGAAATGCCCTCTGACACCCAGTGCACCACGATAACACATTTGTGTAAACACCCTTTGCATTACCATAATTACAGGATGGCCAACATGTAGTTATTAGGGCAGTTTCACTCACGCTGTTGCAGGAAGCCTGCGAGTGCGCTCCTTCATTCATCTCCCCCTTTACACACAGTGTGGAGGCAGTGGAAAAAGGCCAATCACAACTTTGCAGAGTTTAATGTAAAATTCTGCTTTTTAAATGTCTTAAATGTTTTAAATCCAAACTATTCAGTTCAAAAAAATTAATATAATAGATGGAAAAGCGCTTGTTGGGGAGACTTAAATCAAGTAATGTTGGGCTTTTTTTTCTCCCCACAATTTGTACATGAAAAGTGACAAACTTTTGACAATCACTCTCTGACGACTAATTAAATGATGTTTACAGCTCTAATATCCAAGTATTAGCTGAAGTGGTTCCAGTGTAGAGATTATGTCAGAAGCTGAAGTGTTTAGGGTTTGATGTGTAATGGTTCAGAATATTTATTTTTAGTCTGGTTTTTGAAGTGATCGATTAAACCGCGTGATCAATAACATCCCCACTGACCCAGCCGACAGATTAGTGTTGACACGTGACATCGTTAATTTCTTTTGCATCACGAGGCATTAAGCACGCAGACTTTCCTCCCCAACAATGGTAACATCCACATATTTTATCCATTTCCACTTTTATACAAGATGAAAACGTAAGACACTCATGTTCATTAAAGAGACTCACTTTGACTAGTGTAGAAACCACCTCGAAGCCTCCAATCACCAAGAGTAGAGGGGCTATGACGATGAGAGGAAGGAGGGAATACCCAATCACTCCAAGGACCTGACCATAAGAAACCTGCTCAGGAGAACAGCAGGTTCAAAAGCATGTTGTTTAGTTACAAGTTACAGTCAAGTCCAAGTGTATTGTTACTAGCTGTAGGTGTCAGCTGGACTTACTTCTCCACCAAGAACACGAGCCAGCAGGAAGATGGTTAGTGATCCAAATATCCAGATGGTGATGATCCAAGACACGACCTATAAAGAACAGTTCAGTGTCAGTGCTGAAAAGCAGAAGGATGAATTAAGCCATAGTGAATCTAACACATTTATTCTCTTAGCCCGCAGACTGTAAAACATACATTCAGGCAGGTGAAAAACCTAAACCTTTAAACCAATGTTATAAAACACTTCCATCCTGATGGGAGCGCTCCTCTGCAGGATGATAATGCACCCATTCATGGATCTTGCATTTTGTAGTTATAGAGATGCACTGCTTGCAATTTTCTTCACCAATTCAGATTTTGTTTTTTAAGTGTGACTTGCTGATAATGACTTTTGTGGATTCTGATTTTCTAAGAACTATAACCAACAGCATACACAAACAAAAAATCAACTTTTTGTAATAAAATAAATTAGTAAACCTTACAAGTTTTGCCTAAACTGCAGTAAGTTACATGATCTTCCCTGTTAAGCAACTCTGTGCTCTGCTACTGGACAGAGGTACAAATAATTAACTGAAAATGAGTTGCTATGCACCCACTTATACCTTATCCACGGCTTTCAAATTATGCCGGCGCATTTTCCGCCTACTCCACCACTCTACTTTTTGATTTTCCTAAAAAAAAAATTTTTCCGCCGTCTCAATTTCCAGCGCCATGTGGACGCACGCGGCAATATTTATATTCTTTCAATCTGAGCCATTTGATTGGTTCACGATTGCCATGTGACTATGCATATCGTCTGCTGCTGTCATGGCTTCTCATGCATGTAAGAGAAATAAGAGAAAACAGCAGCCGTCACCAGGCATGTTGATCAGACGTCCGAAGTTGAAAGTAAGTAATTTAGGTATAAATGGACAATGTCAAGAATAGAATGCTAATGATCAGATGAGAGAGAGGTCGCCGGCGGTGCAGCTCTCGCAGCCTCTCCAAACCAAGCTCCCGGGCTGAACTTCAACCCCAGCCCGCCCCTGTCTGCATGATTTGATGATGAATTTCATAGCCGACCGTGCTGTTCGTTCAGGGGCAAGTTTGACCATAAAATAATATGCATTAGCATAGCTTCTGTTCTTTTGAAGATTAACATTCAAAATTATTTAAAATGAAACCATAACATTGTTGAGATGCATTGCATATAAGTAATGGTTTGTGAACACATCGGCGGTGGCATTTCTTCCTTTCATAGAAAAAGTTGTTCATTTATAGTAACTTTGATATATTTATGGGAGTACTGAATGAAAGTCTTTAAAAAGTAGTAAAATTGAGGGGATAGTACTCATGAAAGCAAAACAGATGGGAAAGTGAAGAATCAATTTCAGGACAGAAAAATCCAATGTGAACCCAGGGGAACCATGTAAGATTATCTAGATCTATAAGGCTTCCTTAAAAGCCTTTTATTAAATTTTCCATTTCTTTTTATTTTTTTAGTAATAAATGTGATAAGAGCATAACTGACTGCATTTGTTTCCCATTTTTCTTCATCTTTTTATCAAACAAAAGCAGATTACTTGTCACATTTGAATTCAGCCCATCAATAACCATAAGAAATAACATTTTATCTCCAAAGAAGACAACTTCTTAAAAATTGCCTAGTTGAACAATTGAGCTAATGAAATGTAACCCACAGCCAGTTAGTGCAGCTTATAAAGTGCAGTGCAGTGAAACTGCTGTCTGATATGGCCCATGTAATTTCGGGCTTTCGTTATTTTCTGGATTCAGTGTAAAACAACATGAAAGAAAAGCAGTGACAATCATCATCACTTCCTCAGTTGTTGTTTGCCCCACAAACATCTGTTTCAAATACCTGCAACATGTGTCCAGCACTGTCTAAAAAACATGAATGCAAATGACACAGTGGTGTTTTTTCTGTTGTGTCCTGCTCACCCTGAACTGTCCATAGATGGAGATCATGGAGAAGAGCAGTACCACGGCCAGAGGGCCCCAGAAGTCCGGGTTGTCTCTAACCACCTGCCGGTTGTAACCCAGTGATGGCATTGGCATCAGCACACATCGAATCTTGTAATAGATGTCCTTTAAGTCAATGTCCAGCTCCTCCCTGCTCACAAACAAACACAAAAAGCCCAAAACAACAACACCATCAATGACCGCTTTGGACAGAGCCTGGCTGGAGGAACACAGATAAATAAATCAACAAAAAAAAAAAAAATCAAGCAATACAGGACAACATCATGATATCAACAGGGCAGGTGTTAGTCAAATCTGACCCAGCCAGTTTAAATGGCAAAGATCATAAAAGCAGGATCCACAGACTAGCATGCACTTTGATCTCTGCACTGTTGTGTGTTCATAAAGTGAACTAACTTGTTCAGAAGCGGCGGTATGTCAAAATCTTCAACTGAAAATGAGCCCATCATTTCCTGTCGTATATCCTGTTCCAATGGTCCGTGCTCATATTAAGTATGATCAACACAATCCCTGTTTTTTGTACTCTTGGCTCTGTATTATGCCATAGAGAAGGGCTATCCCTAATATAATCATCTCAGCCACACTGCTCTGGCTCCGAGTACAGAAGCTTCCTCATCTGCTGTTACAATCTTTTGTTTATAAGGAAGAAAGTTGGCTTAAACGGAGGGTGAAGGAGCGGAATTAACCTGCTTCAGACAGGGGATGAAATGAGGAGTTGCACCAAGGCCTTGTACCAGTTTATTATGACTGGGAATCCTACAAAGCTACTTTTGTAGTGTCCAATAAACGTGAAGCTAGAAATGAGCAAAATAAATAAGTAACCCAATGATGTAGAAACATTTCACTACAAATAGTCCCACTTAAGTAAAAGAACTGCACAAAAGGCATCTTTGCTTAAAAACATTCACTATTATGAAGTGTCTTTCCCTCACAAATAATCTCAGGCATCTTACAAAGATTTATGGGGTAGAAAAGAAATAAAAATAAAATTCTGACTGACAGCTATTCACATGTTATGATTGCAGGGTCAATCACTGTGCAGGGTCATCACATGTTTTCTCTGTAAAATCTTAAAATGAATGTCAGACATCACAGGGAGCTTAAACTACACACTAACAGCCAAGAGGGAGCCTGTATGAAGGACTGAAATGGTTGGATGAACCACCCACAATATTCCAAACTGTTGGTGTGAATGAGTTTGATTGTAAAGACACACCAAGTTGATGTGAGCCATAATACATTTTTGTCTTTTATCTTCATAAGTAAAGCTACACAGCTGGTACTCCTCTGAATACTGCGCTCTCCTAATGCACTGTGGGTGTTCTTACACTTTCCTTATGGAGTCAAGTGAAAATAAAAGCGCCATGCACTCACAGAAGAGGTTTGCTCTCTTCACTATCCTCCTCCTCCACCTCCAGCAGCCAGCCATAGCCTCGTTGCCTCAGGAAGGTGGTGGCGTATGGGTCTTTCGCACTGTCACTCCCCATGTTCAGTTTAACATCTGGGGTGCTGATGGTGCCGCTGAGCTCTGAGGATGACATATTTGTTTACAGACTGTAATGTATGCTTTTAGACTGGCGTGGCTTCAGAAATACACACATCAAAATGCATGACAAAACAGCTGTAATTCCACCACAATGAACAGGTTCCTTCTCTCGATGCAGCCTAACCAAGCTGATCAATAATCGTCTTAATTAAAATTAGCATTACAAAACCTGACATTAGTTGCAGCTCCACTCTAAACACAAAGTGCACAATCGATGAAGGCAAAAACTAAAATGCTTTTTGATGAGGAAGACATTCCTGACAGCGACCATCACCTTGCTGAACAAGTCTGGAAAGAGCACTCATCTGACATGTGTAACAAGTCACCGTCCAACCAGAGTTATACATACACTTATTACATCAACTGTGTTAGTAGAAAACTGTGTACACGTACATACATGTATAGCATCTCCAATGTACAATACAAAAAATTTCAACCCATTCAGTAAGCACTATGAATGGGGAATTGCCATCCTGGAAGAGACACTGTCCTCAAGACAGAAATGTTTCACTCCAGATAAAGGTGACTTCTTAGAACAAATCTGTATTGATCAGCAGTGACTTTTCCCCGGACGTGGACTCCTCCCATAACATAACAACAACAACAACCATTCCCTCACAGTTGTGGAGTTCAGGGCCAGTTACTCCATTACAATTTGTGTAGTGTCATTACATTTCTGGTTTAGCCCTTAAACTCGGTTGTCACTGTGAATCTTTTTCCAACATCTTCAATGAAATACTGAAAAATACGTGTTATATTTTGGTGGAGACGGCTGCGTTTCTCGTCACAAAGCTACACGGAGAACAGCTCCGAGGTTATCGTAACACGGACAATAACTAACCAGAAATAAAGTCTTCACTTTTCCACCAGCCACGTATCAGTACTGAAGTTCTTTAGCAAACCTAAGTGATGGATCTCTTTATTAATGTGAAGCAGTTATTTAGAAATGCAGTGTCAGCTCACAGGAAAGATCTATTTCTTTGCGTGTTTGTACTGAAACCTGGGTGTCCACTCTAACTCATGACAACTAAAATAAAATGCGTGAGCAGATACGTGGCTAGCTCTTTTCAGGCCTGCTAGCTGTGTGTGCTAGCGTTAGCCTACCTTCAGCCTCTGTCGAAGACACGAACGTGAAATCTCCGTTGGTGGGAGAGAACTGCATATTTCAATTTCTATTACTGCCACACGCCTAAGCTCCAGAGAAATTGCATTTAAATGATCGGTCAGTGACACGTTATTGAGGCTGTCATTAGTCACAACTCTCCAGTGAAGTTCAACTATCGCATCTTGTTTTCTTTCCGACTGTCGTTCCTGTGCTGAACGCAAGCAGGAAGTGCAGAGGAAGCTGGGAAACAGGACACGTCTTGTGATGCATTCAGGTCTCATTATAATGGTCGGAAACTAGAACAAAATCTTTGTTCCACTCAGTGCGATGTATTTCTGGGAAAGGGGGTGGAGGGAAGGGGATCCACAAAAATAATTCAGGAACCAGAATGGTCTTATATACCCTAAAGCTTGTTAGAGTATTTATTATATATGACTGCTGTTAATGCAACATTTACAGAATGGTTATAACTTCAACTAAACTTCAGAAATTATCCACATACTTTTAGAAATATTGTAACATATTTTTAAATGAAATAAATATGCGCAATATTCTCAGTCTCGTGTTTTCCTCTCCAGACACTGGTGATCAGTACAAATGGTTAAATTGACATTCCCTTCCAATTAGTGGCATTTGACCAGCTGTGACATTTGACTTCTCAAAATGCATCAGCACAAAATGCTGTTAATTTGACAAATCATACATAAATATTCTGCTACAATATTATTCAGCTTTACAAAACAATCTGCTTTCCTGCTGAGTGTCATCTGCAGCGCGCGTCGCCCATTTTTTACCCACATCTGCAAATATCTGTTCAGGGGACAAGGCAGCGCTGTCCACTTACTGAGATCATTAGGAGACATTCGAATTTGAGAATTAATGAATATGTGAAGATGACTCATCTCTGTAATGCGCCATTACAGTTTGAGGTGCCTCAAACACTACAGCTGTGCTTCCTGCACAAAGCAGTGCCTTAAGTGTTGCAAAGCCTTGGTGTATAATCAACAAATTAGAGCTGAGTGTGTTTTCATCACATATCCCACGTGGCTCTCATCTACATCCAGCTGAATATGAGCTGTTTACACCTGCTTGCGGTGCAGATTTTACCATGATTCTTCTTCAGCTTGGCATGGGGAATTGCATAGATTTCTGTAATGCTTCCAATGATATGAATTCACGTGCTTCCAAATTGTCTTGTAATACATCTGTCTGGGAAACACAAACCTTCAGATGAACTCATGTTGAAGTGTTCTAGCCACACTTGCAGTTGAAACAGAGACAGGTAAAAAAAATGTTGATGTTTTTTACATTTGGAATCTTGACAGTCTATAAATGTATAATTGAAAATCAGGCACACTACTATTGGGAAATGCAAAATTACAAAAGCAGAACTCAGAATCAAAAAAATGAGAGCAGTAGGTTTATTGTCATGTAATGGTTTATCTTGATCTCGAGTGAATGAAACTCAGGTGTGCAGATGAGAAATACAGACGCTACACTGCACCTGTCGTGATCCTGGGCCGGTGGTCCAGTGTTTTGAGTTTCTTTTGTGAAGTTCTTTTTTATTTCAGGTTGTGGTTGTTTATGTATTAGGATTTTGTAATTATAGTCTTTTGTTTAGTTATTTGTTTGATTCCTGTTTCCTTCTGTGTTCTAGTGTTTCCCCTTCTGTGTCAAGTCTGGTTTGCTTTCCATGTCCCCCGTCCTGTTATTGTTCCTTTGTATGTTTTGTTCTCATGTCTTTGTCCCTCGTCTCGTGTCTTGTGTTTAGTCTTATGTTCCAGTGTTCCCTGTGTGTTGTATTTAGATTTCTGTTGTGGTCATGTTTAGGTTCCCTCTGTGTTAAGTTTGCGTAAGTGTTATGTTTAGTCACTTCCTGATTTTTTGTGGCAGTCTTGCGTTCCTTGTGCTTTGTATTTGGTTTTGCTTCCCCTTGTCTCGTCTGGTTAATTACGTTCAGCTTTGCCCCTCACCTGTTGCCTGTTCCCTGATTACCTAGTGTGTGTGTGTGTGTGTGTGTATTTAAGTGCTCAGTCTGTGTCTGTTCCTTATCGCATCGTAGTTGGTTTTTCTTGCTGTGTGCGTCATGTGTTATGTCCACATTCATGTTCTTCTCCATGCTATGTTCCAAGTTTAAGCAACAGTTGCTAAATAAAGCTTCAAGTTAAACTCAGCTCCTCTCTGTCTGAGTCCTGCATTGGGGTCCTGCTACGCTTGCCATAGCAAACCTGACAGCACCACAGCTGCACAGAAATGCAGAGGCCTCTTTCCTCATGTCCTCAGTTCCTTTCCTTGCACGTTGGTCGTCACCTGATATTGGGTCCTTAGCACATACATTCTGCTAACATAAGTACACAGTTTTCAAACCAAAAAGTATATTGTACAGGGACATCACTACAAATGTGACTGTTTATGAATTTTATGTTGTGAGGCAAAAGAAAGGATGAATGAATTAAACTGTATCCACTGTACAGCTTACAAAACACTGATCTAGAAGCATCACACTCAGGTGGAAACAAAAATGCTAATAACAGGATATGACCCATTTGGCCCAAGTCCTTGCCTCTCCAATGATTTCCAATGATGCTCTTTAGCTCCAGTATGCCCCAGTACAGCCTGTGAATCTACCTGTGAAGGTGTTTGAGTTGCTTCTCAATTTCTTCCAGTGTTGTCAAAGGCACTTCATAGATGGTCAGCCGCCACGTGAGCCTCGGCTATGCTGGAAGAGCCAGGCCTGGAACTTTCCAGGTAAGCGTGATCTGTCGATCTTCCTTAGACATTCCTCTGCCTGTTTGTTGTTTCTGTCTCCAAGAGGTATCATAACACTTTGAAGCATTTAATAGGGTTCTCCTCAGTTGAGGTTATGACTTTACCCTGGACTTGGAGCCAGAATTTGCTGGTCAATTCTTGTTTCTGATCACCATGATTCTTTTTTGGCTTGAACTTCTTCAGATGTGTTACCAGTCTGGCAACAAACAAGAGTCCACACTCAGCAGAACCTACTGTTTCCAATTTATTGCTCAAACTATAGTAACGTGTGAAAAGTGTCAGACCATCGTGATGCGTGAATGCAGATAACATATGTAAGGTGCTAAACAACAACCTAACAAATCAGCATAAGGATGGTGAGGTAGATGCTGTAAAGTAAAAAGGAGTGGGATGAAGGAATGGTGAGAGCAGGCTTTATGCCCTTGGCCACTCCCACCTCAGGTGTAACCACTTCTCTGACGATCCACCCCAGCTGCTGCTATAAACAAAGGAGGAATAAGAGAAAGCATTAAGGGTGGGCCGTCACTAATGTATTATTATAATAATTATTATGATTATCGTTTGAATGAATTAAAATTGTACTTATAATCTTTTAAACTGTTGGGGTCTTAGCCCAACCCTGAAATCTTTTGGATTTTCACTCAGTAATACCACTGTTATTTACTATATTTTGTAGTAAAATTAATATAAAATGTCAAACGCTCTGCGCTTCCTAAAGGTTGAAAGTCACAGAATGATACTGAAATGAACAATCAGTGCAATTTGATTTTTTTCTACTATTTTTTATTTTAAGCATTAGTAAGTAAAAACTAAAAATGTTGATGAAGTAGTCATTTGTGAGACAATATGCTATAGGTTTTTTTTTTTTTTTTTTATTTATAGCAAAACAAATGACAAATCTCAAAAGGAACATAACATATACAAAAATATATCCATCAGATAATCATACCTCCCTAAACAAACTGTGAATATATGTACATCGAGCTTGGTTTATTAAATTGACTAATTTTTATCCAAA
>JAVDPK010000530.1:224070-238189 GCA_034780415.1 Cichlasoma orientale | reverse complement strand
TGCAAATTAAATTATATTTTCTTATAAAATCATCATATTCATATATGTTGCCATTATCATTCAATAAATGACTTATAGACCAAATATTTTTCTCCATCCAATTTTCCATGAACATAGACTTCCTTCTGTACAGAACAACTCTGTTATTCCAGAAAGGAACATTATGAGGAACAATATGCTATAGGTAGCTCAGTTTTACGTTGTTGAATGCAGCTTGTCGGACCCGGACCAATCAACACCGGCAGCCTATAGACGCTAACGTGAGGAGCGAGCTTCCGGAGGGGAACTCTGCTGTGATTGGTTCTTATGATTAGGGTAGGTTGGTCAGACAGGGATGGGAGTGTTTCAGATGTGACTTCACCCGTGACATCCGGTGACAAACAGATAACTGAATGCCTGCCCTTTAATAAAAAAATTCCTATATGAAATCCGGGGCTAGTCACAAATTATCCGGTGTTCGAGACCCGGACGCCCAGGGCTAACGACAAGCATGCATGTCGTTACAGCACCTCTATAAGCATCGCGGCGCCACACCGGTAGTGTTTCGAAGCACACCCCTTTCCTCTCACGTTAACCCTCCCGCCTAGTTAATCTAGCCAATAGCAACATCTCTTACTGAAATACCTCTTTTGCCGCTAAAACCAAACTCTCTAGTTTTGTCCTGTCGAGGTGCCTCATTGTGTAGACAGTAGCGACAAGAAGGTAAGTTTACATTTTAAGCGTTAGTTGACATATGTTAAACTGCTTTTGCATGTTCTCCTGGGGAGGCGAAGTGTACATTGACATCAGCTATAGCCATCATTGGGGCCAAGAAACTGTCCACTTTGTCTTGTTGCCGACAAGCTGCTGTTTCTACACAAGATGAAAAGTGTATTCACAATTTCATTTTCGTTACTGTTAACCTGTTAAGTATTTGTACGAATGGGCAGAGTGTATCCAAACGGTGGGAAACCGTTCTGACTGTGAAAGTTATGCCAGACGTGTTTATCTGTGGTGTCCCATCAGTTTTACACTGGCAAAATATTGAAAAAGAGTAGTGTGACTAAGACGTGAAAACAAAGCCAACAGAGAGAACTATCTCTATGGAAATCTGTGTTGGCCCAGAATTATGTAATTGATAACTGACCCTTTGTCCAGAATTAAAATATTAATTCTGGGCAAGGGTAAATATTAAAGGGTAAATTTAAAAGATATAGCTTGAATATTAAATGTCCTTGTTGCAGAATGCAGGACCAGGTTTTTATCTTCTCGAGGATATTTGAGTGTGTGTCTCGTTGTTACGCGTCCATTCAGCCCCTGTACTGAATGGACCCAGCAGTGAGAGCCTGGACCGCATTCCCAGTGTGTGCCAAAAAGTGATTGGCGCTATGTAAACAGTTGTAAATGACTTTTTTGGCCTAAAATTTGTGAAAAATATGTCAAACATATTGCTCATGAATGATATCAAGTCAGTTTGAGTGAGAAGCAACATTCCTGCCATGAGGAAGGAATGTAGGAAAGAATATATAAGTCACTTTTTGGCAAAGTGACTTATATATTCTTTATTTGTCAGGGTAAAAACTGTCACTGGCATTAAAAATGTGTTTTTTCAGAGTGATCTGGCCAAGAGGGCAGCAGAAAGTACAACAAATATAACATATTTTAATATTTTAAGTGGCCAAAAAGTATTGGATTGATTATCCATCCATCCATCCATCCATCCATCCACCCACCCACCGACCGGAAATCACTTTTTGGCAGATGATCACTTTTTGGCACAGCACCGGCAATAAGTTGTTTCTGGTGGTTGTGGGACTCTGCCAGGGCTGCGCTTTGTCACCGATTCTGTTCATAACTTTTATGCACAGAATAACTAGGCGTAACCAAGTGGCGTCCGAATCTCATCTCTGCTTTTTGTGGATGATGTGGTCCTGTTGGCTTCATCAGGTGGTGGCTTCCAGCTCGCATCACCTGAGGTACCTGAGGTGGGGGTTCGCAGCCAAGTGTGAACCGGCTACGAACCCCTCTGGCCAATAGCAACCCCTCTGGGTTAGAGACGAGTTGTTGCTCCAAGTGGAGGAGCTTAAGTATCTCTGGGTTTTGTCCACAAATGAGGGGAGTGGGAAATTGATAGGTGGATTGCGGCTGCAGTGATGCAGACGCTGCACCGGCCTGTCATGGTGAAGAGGGAGCCAAGCTGTTGATTTACCGGTCGATCTAAGTCCCTGCCCTCACCTATGGTCATGAGCTTTGGGTAGTGACCAAAGGAACAAAATTGCGGATACAAGCAACGGAAATGAGCTTCCTCCATAGGGTGGCTGGTCTCTCCCTTAGAGATAGGGTGAAGAGTGCAGTCATTCGAGACAGGCTCAGAGTAGAGCTGCTGCTCCCCCACATCAAAAGGAACCAGTTCAGGTGTTTGGTTTTTTTTGTTTTAATTTGTTAATGCACTTGGAAATTCCAAGTTTATTCTTGGAATATTATATCCTAAATCTTTTCTTTTAAAACTGAGAAGGTGTAAAAAAAATACCACATTGTGGCATAGTGCTGTTACACTTTTGTTTTTGCACAAAGTCAGCTTTAGTTTAACTTAAGATGTATAAGCTAAATGTGCAGCTGTATTCCCTGTCTGAAGGTGTTACCAGTTACTCTTGATTATTTACAGGTTCAGAATCGGTGTGGCTCCGATCAGTAGCTGAAAATGGGAATCTCTGGACTGCTGCAGTTCATCAAAGATGCAGCAGAGCCCATCAATGTGAAAAAATACAAAGGCCAGACGGTGGCAGTGGACACCTATTGTTGGCTGCATAAAGGAGCTTTCTCGTGCGCCGAGAAGCTTGCTAAAGGAGAACCGACTGAGCAGTAAGCAGTTCTGTTGTTTTCAATGAATGACAAAGAAATGTGTTGTGAATGATGTCATTCTATGCTTAGTAATGTGTGAGGATTGAATGTACAGAACTGATAGTTGTTCACTTTCCAGGTACGTGTGTTACTGTATGAAATTTGTGGACATGCTCTTGACCTTCAGTATTAAGCCCATTCTGGTGTTTGATGGACGCAATCTGCCTTCAAAGCAAGAGGTGGAAAAGACTCGCAGAGAGTGAGTATTTATCTGGACTTCAGTTGCATTTCATTGTAAATGTATAAATCTGAACAAGTTTGATTGAAGGGAGAACTGCTGTGTGGAAAGTAGACTCCTGAATGAGAAGTCTTGGGACACTGACAGTGTCTACAATGGACTTTATTGAAATAATTTAGACACATCCTGATACAATACAGCACTAAGGACGGATTCTCCATGCCTTATGCACTACACTGCTAAAAAACAATTAAAGGAACACTGTGAGAACACATCAGATCCCAAGGTGAAAAAATCATGCTGGATTAAAATTACAGAGGGCTGACTTTAAAGACACCCCAAAAATTAAAGTGAAAAAATGATGCAGCAGGCTAGTTCATTGTTCAGATATTTAATTGCAGCAACTCAACATGGTACTCTGTAGTTTGTATGGCCCACATAGGTTCTTTGCATGCTTGATAGCATCGGAGCATGCTCCTAATAAGACGATGGATGATGGGGATCTCCTCCCAGATCTGGACCAAGGCATCACTGAGCTCCTGGACAGTCTGAGGTGCAACCTGGCAGCATTGGATAGACCGAAACATAAAGACTCAGAGGATGTAGGTCAGTGTGGGGGTCAGTCAGTGGTATTAATTCGTTCATCGGCCAGGAACTGCCTGCATACTCTCACACATGAGGCCGGGCATTGTAGTGCACCAGGACGAACCCAGGACCCACTGCACCAGTGTAAAGTCTGACCGTGGATCCAAGGATTTCATCCTGTACCTGATGGCATTCAGGGTGCCTAACCTGTAGACGTCTGTGCGTCCCTCCATGGATATGCCTCCCCAGTCCATCATTGACCCACCACCAACCAGTCATGCTGAACAGTGTTACAGGCAGCATAATGTTCTCCACGGCTTCTCCAGACCCTTTCGCGTTGGTCACATGTGCTCAGGGTGAACCTGCTGTCATTTGTGAAAAGCACAGGGTGCCACTGGTGGACCTGCCAATTCCGGCAGGTGCCAGTCGGGCTCCACTGTGCCGGGCAGTGAGCACAGGCCCACTAGAGGACGTTGGACTCTCAGGAAGTCTGTTTCTGATTGTTTGGTCACAGAAATTTACACCATTCGCCTGCTGGAGGACATTTTGTAGGGCTTGTGATCCGGTCTCCTCTCCTCCTCCTCAGGTTTTTTATGGCTGTGCGTGGGCAGCTACAGACCGCCCGTCTACCTGCAGAGATTGTCTGTTGTAAGATGAGGGCAATGTCAAAAATATGTGCAACCAGTCTGTGGACTATTCTTGCTTGTTGGTCCATCAGGCAGCCACGGAGAAGAGCGAATTTATAACATACAAAGAGCTGAAGTGAAACCGAGTTTTTAAAACCAACGAAAAATGTCCACTGCAGCGCCTGTCTCTGCTTCTGATTCTCTGTTTTTTTGTCTTTGATGTTTTTTTGTTTTTAACTTCTCCTGTTCCTAATGAACTCCTCTGTGACTCCCTTCCCTGTTCTGGTCAACCAAGCAGCATCTGTGGCGCAGCGGCAGCCACGTCTAGTATCGTGCAGCTGGCTGAAAACCCCTCTCTGTAGGCTCTCTGTAGGCAAATACATACTGAAACAGACACACTGGCAGTAGCAGCTAGGGGCCATTTGAATCCCGCTGTAATGGAACAGTACAGCTCAAGGAAACCTTTTGTACAACAGAGTTACCACAATCAGTGTCACTAATCTCCTTCAGTTTGATTGCAGACTTAGATACAGTATCTGAATTATTTTTCCATCATTTTACGTGTCAAAACGTATTGTATTTTTAATTGTTTATAAATCTAATTTCTCATTGTTTACATGAAAATATGATTATTTTTAATGTCACCTTGATCCCACTGTTTATCATAGTGCAGCATTGAAATGTCTGAAAACTGAGCTCCTGCTGCTGAACAGGTAAAGAATATTATCACTTCAGGTTTGTTATATTTGTCTGCTGCACCACATGATAAATGAGGTCATTCATCAGAGCTGCCCAGGAGACACTGCTGTCTGTCAGACACCTAAACAGCCAATGAGCAGCAGAGTTGGTTTAGAGACACTCAACGAAACCATGGCAGCAGTAAACACACTACACAGGGAATTCCACTGTTTTGCCAACATAGGGAATTACAGTGTATTTAGTGTAATACAATACTGCTTCACAGGAACAGGGAACAGTGTTCGCCTCAGACAGGGGAAAGGGTGGCAGACTGATTTTCATTCACTGTGAAATGAGAACTGCATCAAGTGCTGAACAAAAATAGTTTGACTTTCTTTAATTGAATCAAAAGTGACTCTCATATAGGCCTTTCTTCTCCTATTCCTCAATAACTGCACTGTTAGCTTTTGTTCATTCAGCTAAGCTGCCCCAATAACTGCCCAGATAGGATAAAACTGGCTAATAAATGCCAAGACTTCCTGCTAGAAGGACTTTGAAACCTGCCAGGAAGCAGGTTAGACTCATAGATGAAGACCGTGAGTTACCATGGTAAATAAGAAAGACCTGTCACTGAGTGGGAAAAATTGAGTTTAATATTTCTGAGATAGGAGAACTGCAGAGTTTCAACTAAATTTGCTCTCTCAGATTACTTTTTTTCATTGAAGCCATACGTTATTATAAAGAAAAGCAAATCTCGGTCTTATAAACTAAATATCTGCAGGTTTTGAACTGAGGCAAAACCTACTCCTTAGACTTATCTTTGGAAGCTGGAACAAACATTTCTACTTTTTTTTTTTTTTTTTTTTTTGTTGCCATGACTGACAGTGATGTGTTAACCAGGGAATGGTAACAGAAAATGGAAGTACATTTGGATTAAGAGTCTGTGGCTTGTGCCAAAGACAACAACACTGTTTTTCTTGTCTAGCTCCAAACATGCTCAGACAATGCCTGGTTTATTTGAAGGAGTGCATTCCAAAACGGCAACAGAGGAACAGTGTTCGTGTGTGAAGGAATGCACAGACATCCCCATCACAAACAAATACTTGAACATCATGGCGCAAAAGGTATCAGAAACTTCATTGTGATCCTTGGCAAGGGAGCTGAGCTGTAACTGTGACCGTGCTCATTTTCTCTTTGCTGCTAGCTGTGCCATGTAATGTCAGATCATGACTCTCATTTCATTTGATTTCACTTGTTTACCTTTCAGGCGCAGAGAGGCCAACCTTCAAAAAGGCAGACAGCTGCTGCGTGAGGGCAAACTGTCAGAGGCCCGAGACTGTTTTAACCGCTGCGTTAACATCACCCCAGCTATGGCTCATAAGCTGATTAAGGTCAGGATTCTGTCTTCTCCTTTATACAGTCTCTTTATATTATCCACAGTCATTAATGACAATGAATGATTTAGATTTCTGCAGTTAGTGAGCATATGTAGATGGATGCAAGCTGAACAGCTAAAATGGTATTAAGTCGTAGTATTAAAATGGTCTTTTTTGCCCTGTTTTTTTTCTTCTGCAGGCCTGCAGTTCTGCTCACTTGTTCAGTATGACTGCAGTTGTAAAACTGATATATTTTTTTATATTGACCAAGTCTCTTGTTTTATTGCCCAGTGCTACTCACCTGTTTCTCCTCCACCTTTCATAGTGACCTCCCCACAAGTGGTCTTTCACCGACAAACACACAACTGGTGGAAATTAGACTGAACTAATAATAATTGATCTGCTGCATAAATGGGAAATTTGCTAAAAAGAAAAAAAAAACTGCCTTTACTGCCATGCTTTTGGCAATCATTACCATTATCAGTCCCTAATATCGTATGTTGACATAACCCTATCCCTACAAAGACACCCTAGAATCCATGGGCTAGGAAGCAGTCTCCCCAGGCCAGACTTCAGTTTTTTCAGGGTCTTCCCAGGTGGGGGCTGTGCCCCTGTGAAATGCTACTGGGGACAGTTTAACAGGACTGTCTGGCAATCCGGGAGTCAGTACTTCTCCCATAGTGAGACACTATGCATAGGTTGTGAATATAGCCCTGGTTCTCTGAGGAGCATGAGCAAGTGTCTAACCAGACCACCCTCCTTACTATGGAAGCGAGGAAGAGGTGGGCTTGTTCTGAATGACATCTGAGGCTATGTTAGCATATTATAGGGAGGCCCCTCCTGACATGGGCGTTGATGAGCCAGGCTATAAGGGCTGGTGCAATGGTATTTGAGCTCCTGATGAGGTTACGCAGAAGGTGGTCCCATAGGGAAACACTCACTCATGCTGCTCGGAGAACTGGGTTATATACATAACCTTAATGTTTCTGTGTCATCGTTTCTCAAAAATTCCCCATTTTCCCCTGTTTACACATCAACACTGTATAAAGTTTTCCACCAAGGCAATTTTGGTAACCTGCAACTCTGCTTGTGGGCAAAATACCAAAACACATAAAAATAAAGGTGTTTAAAAAAAAGTCTTGTGTACATGTGAAGAATGGCTTGTTTGTGTGTGTTCTTGAACCAGGCTGCAAGGGCGAGAGGTGTGGACTGTGTTGTGGCTCCCTATGAAGCTGATGCTCAGTTGGCTTACCTCACTAAATCTGGTTTGGCCCAGGCTGTCATCACAGAGGACTCTGACTTGCTGGCATTTGGCTGCAAAAAGGTATTAGGACTAGACACAGGGGATGCACTTCCAGCTGCATGCTGTCTCTGCTCAACAATCAGCACACTGAAACACTCCACCACAGTATATCAATGAAGAATGAACTCATTTAAACCTAGTGTTATCTCTGTAAACTTGCAGGAGTAAAAAAAAAAAAGATTGCATTGAGATGAACATGTCTCTTTCATTTACAGGTGATTCTTAAGATGGACAAGCAGGGCAACGGCCTGGAGATAGACCAAAGCAACCTGGGTCGCTGTCGTTCCTTGGGGAACATTTTCACAGAGGAGAAGTTTCGCTACATGTGCATCCTCTCTGGCTGCGACTATCTGCCCTCTCTGCATGGCATTGGCCTGGGCAAGGCCTGCAAGCTGCTGCGGCTTGCCAAAGACCCTGATATCCTGAAGGTGAGAGCAGAGGCTGACATCATGAAGGGGAGAATTTAGATATTTTAGTGACCTATGAGAAAATAACGGCAGGTTACATCTCTTTTCTGCTCTTCCCCTCACACCTGATTGGTTGGGGTAGATGGCTGCCCCAGTGAGCCTGGTTATACCAGAGGTTATACCAGAGGTTCCCACTGTCGCCAAGTGCTTGCTCATAGGGGGTTGTGTGATTGTTGGGTTTTCTTTTAGGGGTCTTTGTGGGGTTATTCATCATGTATTTGACATGCACACATAAAATAGCTGTCAACAGGTTTGTTTGTTTTGTTGTCATATTGAACTGTTTGTTAGTAAACTATGCGCAGACACTGTTCATCATGAGCTTTCATCTTCTTGTCAGGTGATCAGAAAGATGGGCCAGTACCTGAAGATGAGTCTAGTTGTGCCTGAGCAGTACATTGAGGGATTTGTCCGAGCCAATAACACCTTCCTCTACCAGCTGGTTTTTGATCCTGTTAGGAGGAAGGTTGTACCCCTCAACCCATATCCAGAGCACATCGACCCAGCCACCCTGAGCTACGCCGGACTGTATCCTCAAGTGCTGTAACACATCTGATATTCTGTCATCTTCACTCATGTTTGTTTTAGAAAGGTGATGATGCACGCTGCAGTCTTTTGCCTGCCCAGTATTTTGTCCTTGATGTTGAATTAAGTCATTTAGGAGATGACAAAGGCTTGCAGATGGCCTTGGGAAACCTCGACCTCAACACCATGCAGAGGATAGATGACTTCAGCCCAGACAAACCCATTCCACAGGTATGGGATCATTGTCAGTGAAAGGTGTTATGATTCTCAAAATGAAGTGCCATTTTTCATATAGAACAATTATGTCCAAACATAATTTCAGCAATACAAACCGCGGAGTCACAGCTGGAGCGACTCCCCGGCCTCCACGGGGCTCAGTATCTGGAGCAGAGGCTTCACACCAGCCTCTGCTGGCCCTCCTCAGTCTCCAGCCTCTCCAGACAGGCCTCCCTCCACTAGGGGGAAGGAGAGAGTCGTCACCCTGGATGGCTTGAGGCTTCCCTACAGAGAGCTGCAAGTGAAGAGGCTCAGAGAGGGTGAGCTCTTCATACTGTGCTTATGTTACTTAGTGCTAAAAATATTTTTTTTGTCGTACTTGAACAGCATGTAAGAGTAGAGCTGAAACAATTAGTCGAAAGGCATTTTTCACGTAAAAATACGAAACTTTTAATTCTCAGAGTTTCTAAAACAAAAACGATTTATTATGTGGGGCTGAAAACATATATGCACACAAAAGGGATTAACAGCTCGCACACTGCAGAACTCCAGGTTACCTTATTTATTGCATCTCAGAACTGTGTGACGTTTCCAGGACACCAGCTCTTCATCAGCACTGAAACACAGAGCAGCACCATCTTAATTCACATGCCCACAACCCATAATACCCAATCAGAATCATGTCTTACTTTTGTCAAACAGGTGATAAATTATCTACAATAATACATTTCGCCCTGGAAAAAGTCTGAATGATAAACACAGAAACTGATAAAAACCATGAAGTAAACAAAAACAGTATCTAAATATCAAGTAACAGAAAAAAACCCCCATAATGTCTCAAGCAATATTTAACAATAAAATACTGCAGTCAGTGAGACAGATATCAAACTAACTCACCTAATGAACCCCAGTGTGCCACATACATTATCTAAAATAATGTATGCACGGTGGAGCGGTGGTCAGCACTGCTGCCTCACAGTTAGAATACTATCTGGAGGGCCTGGGTTTGGCCCGGGCGCCGCTCTCTGTGTGGAGTTTACATGTTCTCCCCGTGTCTGCGTGGGTTTCCTCCCACACTCCAAAGACATGCAGTTACTGGTGTCAGGTTAATTGGCTACTCTAAATTGCCCATAGGTGTGAATGAGAGCGTGGGTGTGGATGGTTGTGTGTCTCTCTGTGTTAGCCCTGCGACAGGCTGGAGACCTGTACAGGTGTGCCCTGCCTCTCACCCTATGTCAGCTGGGATAGGCTCCAGCCCCCCCGCAACCCTGAACAGGATAAGCGGAAGTGAATGGACGGATGATGGTTGTACAGCTATGACACATTGTATACAATATAAAGAACCCCCCCCTCATTAAAAGGTGTTACTCCACTGTCATCAAGTATAAGGAAGCTCTTACGGAGGCGCCTGCATTATTAGATGCAGTAAATGTAATGGACACTAAATGACCCACAGCTTAAGGCACAACAACAACACATGAATCCATGAAAAACACACAGAGAGCCCAAACTTATCTGACAAAGGACAAATGGCCATTTCATCATTGAGACCTTTAAGTGTCAAGAGTGTAAAAAAGTTAATGTTGTAAGAATAGTGTGTTGATGTCTCCTCCTCTTCTTGGGGGTTGTGCATGCTCAGTGGCAATGTAGCTCAGATAGATACATGATTCATATTCATATGTTTAGCAACTGGACTTTTCTGATTGCACATCTATGTTCAGAAATTACAATTTTAAGAGGTCTAGAAGTGTTGCCAGCCCACATGAACATTTCCCTACCCTCACCTTTGGTCGCGAGCTTTCGGTAGTGACCGAAAGAATGAGATCGCCAATACAAGCGGCAGAAATGAGCTTCCTGTGAAGGGTGGCTGGCCTCTCCCTTAGAGATAGGGTGAGGAGTGCAGCCATTGAGGAGCTGCTACTCCACATCAAAAGGAGCCAGTTGAGGTGGTCCAGGCATCTAACTAGGATGCCTCCTTGGGCGCCTCTTAGGTGTTCCGGGCATGTTCTACCGGGAGAAGGTCCCGGGGCAGACCCAGGACACACTGGAGAGATTATATCTCTCAACTGACCTGTGAACGCCTAAATAAATGTTAAAAGATTAATAGGTCACTATGTTACTGGTTTGAGTCCAGCTGGAGAGGTTTCTGTGTTTAAGCAGCTTTACAGGATACTTTTTAAAAATATCTGAACTCTCCTGTAGACTCAAGTATATCAGACCAGGACGTGCTGCAGGAGTACTCCTCATCCACTCCAAAGCGCTCCAGGTCACACCAGCCAGCAGACAAGCCCACAGTAACAAGCCAGCCCCGGCCACGCAATAGGTTTGCCACTGTCCTTCAGAGGAGGAACCAGGAGGCTGAGGAGGATGGCCAGGTCACACGCAGCAGGTGATTCTAACACTTTCAATGAACTCAGTCTGTGTACAGACTCAGGTGAAGTAATCAGGTGATAGTTGAGTAAGGTTAGTCTGAAAGTTTTGTTCATTGTGAGATACCCACAATTCATGAATGAATTTAAATGTTATTGAAGACGACAGAAAGGGAGTAATACATCAATATGCTGCTGCAGCTGCTGTTTCTGATCAGTGCCTCACATCAGAGGAAAGATGTATGAGTTGGTTTTTATTTTGGCCTTTGAAACAAGTTAAATGAGCATGCTAAATCTTTTAAATATAGCTTTAGATGAAGGACTATAATTCTGATTGTCTACCAAAGTATTACTATATTTAACTATTGCGTTCAGCTTTAATATGCAGTTATTTAAACCTGACCATTTCCCACATGTAGATTCTTCAGCAGCTCCAGTTCAGCACCAGGTGGGATCACTAAGGATTCTGTCCAGGAGGACAGAGCTGTCAGTCAGACTCCCGAGAATTCGTCACTCAGCACCCAGAACTATGACAGCGATAGTTCGGATGCCGTGTCTGTGGAAACCCCCAACCCATCTCCATCATCTTGTACCACACCCTCGGGTTCAGCCAGTCGTGGACTCGGGCTGTTCCACTGGTCAGATGGCTCCTCCTCAACTGAAAAGTCGACAACACCAGAGTCCACCTCAGGCTTGGCTGCACTGCGGCAGTTTCAGTACAAGAAGGAAAGTTTTGTCTCTCCATCAGAGCTCACCACACCTTCTGGAGATTCGGTTTCTCCACAGCCCTCCTTCCAGGACAGAAAATTAGAAGATGACCTCTCAGACTCCCCTCCGTCTCAAGACAGCGCTTATTTCTCCCAGTCACAGCCTGACCTCACTTCCTTCCATAAAGAGGAAGTCCCCACCTACAGGTTTCTCTCCTCCTACCAAGAGGCTGCTGCATCTGTAAGTTTCTACAAATTCATCCCTTGTGGTTGGATAAGCCGTCCCGTATACATCATCATCAAAGTTTCATTCCTGCTGAGTGGTTGTGCAGGAAGCTTTTTTGGTTTCACAACTTGGTTTTCTTGCGTCTGACCTTGTCTGCTTCTTTAGGAAATGAATTCAAGCAAAGATTCAGAGATAAAGCCGAGTCCCACACACTCATCAGAAGCAAATATGAAACCTGGTATGCTGAGAACAAAGGTGGGTTTGCACTCAAAATTTTACAGGCTTTTGGTTTAATCATCGCTGAATCAATTACACTACAGGAGTGGAGCTTTTTTAAGACCCTCCAACATGTCTCCAGTGTTGTTTATATACAAACTGACATTTTATGCAGGACTGGGTGATTTAAAAAGTTAGATAATTATCACAAAATAACTTTTCCGTGATAGAAATATGAGATGAAAGGCCAGTGACGATGAGAGTAGTGTGGCGCTGAACCAATCATGTAGCTAAACTAGAGCTATTCCAGTTTAGGTTAACACAGTGTGTGAATGTTTGGTCTGCTGCAGCCATACCGACCAGTACATTAGGAGTGTGAGCGAGATAGGAAAGATGACAACAGAAAACGTTAATGAAAACTTGAGTGAGCGTCACCAAACGGGACAGCCCAACATGCTTTCTGGACTGGGCTCAGTATGTTAGGAGTGTGAGCGAGATAAAAGAGAGAATGAGAAGAAAAAAAAAACACATTGTTGAAAAGAAGGGTCTGAGGAATTGGGTAGTAGCAGAGTTGCAAACACTGCAAACTGTGTTGAAAGCATGCTTCCACAAAGGAAGGTAACGCCACAAATCGTCTTTACAGTCTAAAGCAGTGCCATCCTTGCACAGCGCACAGTTGACTCTCGATCTGCACAATTCAGTGTACATGCACTGCAGGGCTACAGGCCCAGACAGTTTCTCCCCGAACCATCGCACACAACAAAGAGGCAGTGAGGTCAAAAATGCAACAGCCTACTTTATTGTAAAAGACGTGATGCTCAGTAAACAACAGATTTCATTGGCCGATTAAAGTAACTGGCCATCATTACCAACTTCCTGGCAATGAACATTTCTCTCAGATGGCACTTTCTCAGCTATACACAGATATACACGCGGAGCATAAATGGACCATAACTGAGTGAATACCTCGTTTGTTTACCTTTGAAGATTTTTAAATTTGCACTGAGAAAATACACAGAATATTTCTTTTGTTCTATTTATGTGTGGGGTTGTTTCCCTGACTCTGTTGTTTCCTGTTTGAACCCCCCCCCCCCCCAAATGAATCGTTATCTTATCGCTATCTTAACTATGTTTGTGGTATCGGTGCCTTTTTTTTTTATCTTCTGGCAAAAATATGGTCAGCTCTGGCTTCAAATACCAACTTACCATAAAATGTAGCATCCAAAACCAATGAATAAAAATGATCTTTCTCTGTCCAGGTTTCAGGTCTATCAAAGCCACAGTCCAGCAGCCGGAGTCAGTCAGCAAAGGTTCGAACATTGGGCCCAGCCAGGGCCAGTGGACTTAGGAAGAAGTCTGCGAGTCTGGGGAAGAAAGTCACTCCTGTCAATAACGAAAACAATCCCGGTGTCCAGGCCACCATCAGCAGCCTCTGGAAGAACTTCAGCTTCAAAAAGTAATTAAAAGACTCGAGTGGAACGAATCCCAGAAATTACTTTAGGAACCAGGCCAATATTCTGGCTTCACACCATTTACCATCTCTCTCCTCTCCTGCCCTCCTGCCCTCCTGCCATGCTTCTGATTCCTCATTTACCACTTACAATGTTGAGATCATGCTGCTTCTCCAGCAGATCGTTGATCAGTTTGGCTGCTGGACGGTTGCTGTTAGGGCTGCAGCTATCGATTGTTTTAGTAATCGAGTATTCTATCGATTATTCCAGTGATTAATCGAGTAATCAGATAAGTAATACTTTTGTGTTATTAACACTA
>JAVDPK010000530.1:203737-218039 GCA_034780415.1 Cichlasoma orientale | reverse complement strand
TCTGGAAGAATGGTCAGAAATTCCCATAAACACTCCTAAATCTGTGGAAAGCCTTCCCAGAAGAGCTGAAGCTGTTACAGCTGCAAAGGGTGGGCCCACATCCTATTAGACCCTCTGGATTAAGACTGGATGTCACTCAGGTTCGTGTGTGTGTGAAGGCGGATGAGTAATCTAGCGTATATGTAAATTTGAAACAGTAAGAACTTAACGTGCCCACTCAAAACATCAGCATGCTAAGAATGTAGTGTCACCACATTCCCTTTTAAAACAACATGTGCAGAAAATATCAGGACATGTCACACTTTTGTTACACCAAAATTGAAGTCAAACAATTCATAATCAGTCACACAAGAATAAATGTGACATTATACAATATTTACTGATTACAGGCTAAACATACGTGTGCTGGGATTGTTTGGTAAAAACAGGCATTCAGAAAGCACAGAGCAGATCGAATCTGGGTTTATTTGTGGCTGTCACAAAAAGCTAGAACTGATTTACAAAATACTACTACTACTACTACTACTACTACTACTACTACTACTACTACTACTACTACTACTAATAACAATAATAATCATTATAACAACTTAAAATTGACTCCAGAGAAGAGTTGATGATGTCAGCTGTAAGGGGGCACAGAGCAGGTACACATGTCTTTACCAGCATTGTCTGCATGGTGCCCATGCAGCAGATGTACGGGTGCCAGGAAGTGCCGATGGACAGAGTTAACTTTTTCTAGAAAAAAGTCCAGGAGCTTGTGGCAGAGGTCAGGGGCACTTGAAGGATGAAGCAGATCAAAAAAATAAAATAAATCCACAGTTACAATGAGTAGATACATTTATGTATCTGTATCTTATATATTGTCAGCTTTATTAGCATATAAAGCATTCATATCCTACCACATCAACCTGATGGAACATTTCACAGCTGTTGCTCTGCACACCCACAGTTTGATCACTATCATGCAAATCTGTGAATCCCACACGCTGCTGATGGCACACTCTAAAAATAATACAGGTTGCTATATATATATTTCTTTTAGGTGTGTTCCTGTCACATGTTCCATATGTTGCGCATGCTGCATATATTCCAATATATAACTTATCCTGGATGTGCTCACATAACCAGTAATCAAATGCCTCAAGCAGGTGGTTAAGGCTACTGTATTTATGCCCTACAACATGTCTTGGTTGGTTTCATCAGCGTCTCTTTTGACTAGATGTGCCCTTTGCCATTGCTACAACTGGCTCTAGGAAATAATTAAAAGCGCTGTTCTACCGTCAGTGTTAAAATATACAACACTGTTTCCACCTTCCAATGACACTTTGTCTCAAAGGAAGTCTTCTCATCATCTATTCACCACATCCTTGCAGTGGGGGATGTGAGGATGCGGTTTAATTTCAAACAAGTTTAATTTCAACCGGTGTTTTATTTCCACTGTGTGAACTCAAGCATTATGTGTGAAAAATTAAAAACGTAAAGGGGCCGTGCCATTTCAGGAAACCACAGCTCACCTTTTGTGTCTGCGTCTGTGTTTGTTCCAGCTCAGATGTGTGAGTGATGTAATTCAGCTCCTCCTGCTGTGTGTGTGTGTGTGTGTGTAGTCTTTCCAGGTCTTTGTGTTGGTGAGGAGCTCATGTGGCTCAGGACACATCTGTTTGGTGACATTTTGGTGACATTTCAACAACTGTGTCATCTGTGGTGTCCATACCACTAATCTGAAATGTAGCTTTTTTTTTGTACACACATCTATTGCATGTCTGCTCACCCTAGGAGAGGCATCTCACCTCAGTTGCAACTTCCTGATGTTTCCTTTTCAGGACTTTAAACCCTTACTATGGTCAGAGTCAGCCGCAGAGCACCTTTTTTAAAAATTCTATACAAGCACTTTTTGTGTTCCACTGACCACTGAAACTGAAGCTAAGTTAGATCATTCTTGAAACTAACCACCTAAATCCATGTTCAGAGGTGTTTCACTATGGCTGCCAAGTTAGTTTGACTGCTGTAACAATTATTTCAGTACACTGTATCCTTAATTTGAGATCTTACAGATACCATCAGATCCAGACTGGTGCTGGTGGACTCACAGTGAAGCTGACAAACTGAACAATCTTAGTACAACAGCACAGTTTATGGAGGCTGTGACGAGGTTGCTCTCTGCTTAAGAGCCAAACGTCACACACGCAGTCCTTGGCAGCGTGTGTAGTGCTCACTTTCCTCCACATACGTTTCTCACTGTGGCTACCCCTTAGCAGATAACACAACTATGTAGTAACCTGAATGCTAGTGTCTCTGCACCTATCAGCATGCACACAGCAACCCTCTTTAATCAGAATCCTCCAAAGCTTATGAAAGGCTCGCGCTTGAAAAATGAATTTCGGTCTCAGCTGACAAGATGGCCAGCTATGAGAGTAATGCTGCTCAGCAACTAGACAACCAAATGAAGTGCTGCAAAGCCTACAACACACCACACCACCTAAGACGTAATGCCAGTGCTGTTATAACAGCACAGGAGGCGTGTGTGTAAGTGTGTGTGTGTGTGCGTGTGCTCACGTACGTGCATGAATTGTTGTTCTACATACCCCATCCTGCTCAACACTGTTCCACAGGTATTCATTAAAAGGCACAAGTTCAGACCTGAAGCAGAGGCATGAAACATGAAGCGAAGACCCGTGGTTCCTCCATTGATTCTAGAAGAATCATCCCCTGGCTAACAGACATGTATAAACAACTCCCCCCCTCATCGCCTCACTCATGATGTGAACACCTGCATAGTCGCTACATACTGTACATACAGAAACCCACAGAAACCCACCCATATCATGCATATATACACTGTACGTTTATGCCAGTGGCAGATTTTTCTCTGTATCAGTGCTTCATGCAGAGCTTTGTAAAAGACCGTCTGTGCTAACAGAACCATCGGCTGGCACAGAAATTCACAGTAATCACTGTGAAATATCATGTAAAAGATTTTAAAGATTGGAACTTTTAAGTGAAGATGTTTTAATGAATGGTGTGAAATATATTTTGATTCCTTTATAGCCCTCGCTGAGCCTTTATTTGAGACTTCTTGGCACTTCTTTGTGCTTAAATAAAAGCTCTGAATTGAAATTAAATAGATAAAGTCTGGTTAAACGAATCAGTTTCATTGAAAATCCAAGTTCATATTCCCTCGTAAATGTAAATGTGTTTTTTGTAGAATTATTGTCGTTCTAAATCTGGTGAAGAGTTAAACTGGAGCTCAACAAAAACAGCATGGAAAGGTGCCACGTGCTGACAGCGTGAGCCCGTGGTTGTCTGTCTCTCTGTGTTAGCCCTGTGGCAGGCTGGTGACCTGCACAGGATGTACCCTGACCCATAACAACATGGTCGGTGCAGAGGCTGGTGCCCACAAACCCCAAACTCAGGCACGACTCCGCTCAGCTGTGACCTTTGCACAGACAGAACCAGCTCAGTGGCCAGTTTATTCAAATCAAGCATTTAGTTTATTTATTTTTTGATCATTTCTCTGTGAGAAACCATTAAAAGTTACACCCTTCTTTACATGATTATGTCTGGCATTCCCATGTGATCTGTATGCAGGTGACACCTGCCTGAGAGAAAACGCATCCGTGTGTGAGCAGAATATGTTGGGAATGCGATCAGATCAGCCAGACCACATTTGGAGGTGGTCAGGCTCTTGGCAGGCTTACCTCGTTCTCGAGGAGAACCATCATTCCCACAAGCTGAGAGGTCACCGAACTCCTCAACTCAACTACAGGAAGTAGCAATGACATTATCTTGGCATTGGAAAAGAAACAGAGCCCATACAGAAGCATCCGAAAGCGCTGACAGGTCAGACAGTGAGGGAAAAATGTAGCTGTGATATGCAAATGCATTTTTAAACGGATGAATAGTAGATTTAATGCAAAGACCCACATTTTCCGGATAACATATATACAGATTAAATGTTCGTAACAGGTGTTAAGGGGGCTCAAAAATAACAGAAATAGTTGCTTAACAAATGAAAATTTTTTCTCACAGCTCCCACTGAACATGTGTATTCAGTGCTTTTGTAAAGTTACAGAATGGGTCGTATGATCTGATATTGAAAGTAAAATATTATATATTACCTGCTCTTTATTTTGAATATGTGCCACTGAATGTTATCCCGCTTATATAAAAAACATTACATTCGCATTCCTCAGTTGCTCTTTTGCTAAATATTTTCTTCTCAACATGCCTGTCGTGTTTAGCTCTGTCTGTTAACTGTGTGTAACTTTACTCTTGCGACCTCTTTGGGTTTTCTTCCTGTTTTATTTTGAAGTTTTGGATCCTGGTGTTGTTCCCCATTAGTGTGACTGACTTCAGCTGTTCCAAACCTTCTGTTCCTGGTGTTGGATTGTCCTGTGGTCCTGCACAGCGCCCTTAGGGAGTGTAAGTTAAAATAAAGTTTCCTTCATTTTCCATCTTTGTCTTGAGTTAGCTGTCAGTAATTTGGTCTTCCTTTGTGAAAGCAAATGTATCACCCAGGGGCTAATTAAGGTGCTTTATGGTAACCACACTCACTGGCCACTTCATTGCATGTGGTGGAATGGGAAATTCACATTGTGATTATCATTGTGACACATCAGCAGCAACTGTGTTGCCATCATGTCAACATGAACCAAAATCTGTAAGGAAGGTTTCCAGTACTTTGTTTAATCTGTACCATGAAGAATTAAGGCAGCTCTGAAGGCAAAAGGGGGTCCAACCCGCTACTAGCAGGTTGTACATAATAAAATGGCCGGTGAGTGTATGTGTGCCCTTTCGAGGGACAGAAAGGGGACACATGTTCCCAGTTTACCTGGTTCTTTCAATTCAACATGACATTTTCCTTTTAATGTAAAACTGTCAACACTCACATAAGAAACCTAAAAAAATAATTACCTGGTAGCTTGTGTTTATTTAAAGATATGGTAAAAAGGCAGACCATTACAATGAACAGGTTATATATTTTATGGTTCTAAAGCTATATGGATGTCCCCTCCATGTTCTGTAAGACAGGATATAACAGTAGCCACAAACGGACTTATGCAAACCTGCCCAGGTTGGTTACTGTATACACCTGGATTCAGTTCTCAGCGGCCTGGATGCTGAGCAGTGATGGAGTGATCGGTGATTCCACTCACCTGACTCAACGTGAAGTACTTGGGGGGGACTGAACCTACACATTCCAAAACTGAACCTACACATTCCTTTTCCATTGAAGGGTGGTGTGGTCATACAAATGAAAATAGGACCCACACAGGTGGGTGGGGGTTAAGGATGACCTTTGTAGCTTGCAACATTTACTACTGCATGAGTAATGTGATGAGTGAGGGGAGCCACAACCAGGTTTTTACCATATCTCAGCAATAAACTGAACGTCAGAGAAAGGAACTGAGGATGCCCTCAGTTCCAGCTCAGATTATAAACCTCACCTACCCTGTATAGCTGTGGCAGAGCAGTCACTATATACCATAAAGATAATATGAAGACAGAAACTAGACTTAATTTCACATTTACATTAAGTCATTTACAGCCTTGATTTTAAACCACAACTTGTATGTGTTTGCGCAATAGAGTAGTCCTCTCACTTTCCATGGCATATCTAGAGAGTTTCAGTCCTTGGGTCCGTGGGTGTGCACTTTACCCAGACTGGGGGAGAGTGTCAGTCACATTTCTAGTAAACCATATGGCTTACTAACCTGAACCATGGGGTTTAGGCATGGGTGTTCCTGCCCTGCAGGAACACCCATAGCCTAACCAATGCTATAGACACAAAAACATTTAAATGACATTTAAGAGTAGCACCTTAAATAGCAGGTGAGGTCAAATTAGGTTTCAGTGCAACTCATACATATGAACAATTCCTGCTTTAAAATGTGGCTCTTGTGCAAATGCCTCAGCTTGATAGAAGTGGGACTAGTCTTTTAGCTCTTTTGCAGTGTTTGAGGTGCTGACACATTTCCCACTGAGCCCTATAGCAATGGCCATAAACCAGGGGAATGAAAGATTTGCTTCATGTCTCTGAACCTGTGGGTAAGGGACAGGATATTGGTACCAGAAGCTTCCTGCTTTCTGTTTTGTAGTGTATTTATAGTATAGGTTGTGTTGATCAGTACTGTTTGAGTGGTGTTAAACAGTCTGTGTGGAGAGCAAAAGAGAAACACATTGACCCAAATTAATATTCTGGCAAGTTTTCTGAGGTAGGTTTAGTGCTTGGCCTTTTATTAGCCTTAAAAAATCTGCGGACATTTTTGGACCATAATAATTGACAGCACATGAAACAGGAAGTTTTGGTATAGATATTTTATTGACCCTGAAGGAAATTTATATCCATTATCCAGATATGTAGCAATTATCAGCGAAACGGCTGATAAGGTTTTAGCAGAAAACTGTAATCTGTACCTTTCAGGTCAGCTACCTCAAGTTGAATCAAATTCAGAAATATGGAGGTTTACGTCTCATATGGAGCTGATTTAGAAACAGAATTATTAGAGCTGTACTCTTCTTTTATGTTGCCGCTCATCTGTCTCCCAAAGAAGAGCAGAGTAAGATGTTAATGCACGAAGTCACCACTTCTCTTTACTGGGAATTCTAGTTTTTGTTGCTCTTTGCTTCACTATCATCTTACAGTGACAACACCCTGCTGAGTGTCTGCTGCACACAGTCATCACATTGTATTAATTGGTTGGCTGGGTTGGGTACTGACTTGTTGCACAGCCTCATATTCCTTCTCACAAACAAAAATGTTGAGATGACATTACCTTCAGAATAGCTAAAATGCTTTACAGCAGAATGCCAATCCAGTTCATCAGCGTTACGAATTATTCTCTGTATGACAGAATCATTTTAACATGCCTCAAACAAAATGGTACCTCAGTGTTCATTCCACTGTGTCACAAACTGGACCACACGCCCGAGATTAACAAGCCAGATTCACACAATCAAACTAGATGACAAATTATTGAAACAAAAGGGGAGGAGAACTTAAGCTAACAATTCCAGGTGTAGTCAGCAGTGCAAGTGTGTGCATGACTGGAAAACTGGGGACCAAGCCAACTGTCCACAAAAAAAGAAGACCGATAATAAAAAAACAAATGAGGATTCAAAGAAGAGACCATCTGCAGCTGAGCTCCAAGAAGGTGCTTAAAAGGAACAGTGGCACACTGGGCGCAGGTGTTGTGTGTTTGCTGAATTACCATCTCCCACACCCCGGTCCAGTACCTGCAAGGAGGATAGAACACAAGTTACATACCAGGTGGCGGGCCGGGGGGTAGTTTAGGGGTGGGAAGGTTAGTCATCATAGAACTGTTAAATTAATGTAATTCAATTTTATTTATATAGCACCAAATCACAACAGTCGCCTCAAGGTGCTTTATATTGTAAGGACCCTGCAATAATTAGATTAAGAAGTGCTATTAAAGTTACATTATCATCAGCAAAGAAGTGATCACAACGAGCAAACATTTCTATATTGTATTTGTTGGAGGTGGAACTTCTATAACTGTAACAAGTCTTTATGATCTGAATATGCTCTTAAAGTATAAAAAGGTAGGCCTGGGTTATCTCCTGGGATGTAGTAAAGCCTAAACTAATGAGAACACTTAAAATTTTAAGTGTCTTAACTGTAACGATGTATTTTTAATAACACCGTGAAGCGAAGTGCAGAATCCAAATCCATGTTTGAATGTTGTTGCACGAGGAAAATGTGTCAAACTAGACATGAAAAATGGTGACTATGCAAATAAGGACATTGCACACTTATTGGCTATCGTGTGACTGACAAGTCAGCCAATGAGCATATGCTGTTTTATCTCACACTTGAGCAGTTGAGAGCATTAGGAATGTGTTCACTGAAGTCACAGAGCAAAGCTGTTCCCATGCAGTTCCATACTGCCGGACACCTTTCACACCTGGGCTCGGAATCTTAATGATAGCTATTAGAAGCTCACTTGCAGCCCAGTCGTCCGCCATAAACTGCAGTGTTCATTGCAAAGTCAGTCTTCAAAGTTCAGTCTTTGTGGGAGTTTGAAACCTGTGAAACTATTAACAAATGCTTGAATGAATGTATGATTAAATGTCGCCACAGATGAAAGCACTTAGTGATTGTATAAACATGAGTAGATCACATAACTATTGATCACAGTAGGTTTTTCAGTCCTGCACTCCTGGCAGCTTTTGTTTAGTCAGATCACTGTGGTATGAAAATCACAGGTTAGAGACGTGAAGCATTATAATCACGTCTGCTTATTATTGTTAATTTCCATTGTGTCATAAATAATGTACTAAAATGAATACAAAGCAGTGCAACCATAAATATATTATGGTGTGTGTGTATGTATATGTGTGTATGTATATAATATATGGAATGTAGAGAATCAGTGGGCCAATCATGACTCTTTAACTGCATAACAAGAATTTATTAACAGGAAAAGAAAAAATGCCAAAAACTGGACTGGAAGAAGTAAAACATGAAGACAGAAGCAAAACGAAGTGTGTGCCAGTGTTGCTGCTTGTTTGTACCTTTGTAAACCTGGTTAGTCCTGTTGATAAGGAGTGGCGCGTTTCTCACTCGTTACATCTTTCTCTTGTGCTTTCTAGTCAGGTTTCGGCTGCCCAAAGGCTTAGTTTGAAGTTAAGGTGTGTGTGTGTGTGTGTGTGTGCGCGCGTCTTTGTCGCAAGGGGGGCTCCAGGAGAGGCGGTCCTGATGCTGCCTAACCTGTTTGCCTGGATTTTAGGCATTCAACTGGTAGATTCATCTGGCTGTGCCTACAGAGCAGCAGTCACACACTGAGGAGGAGACATCTGGCCCTGGGGTTTCCTTAGGAGAAGGTGTCTCTGGCATCAGCACACGGTGAGTCAAACATCAGTTTAGTTACCTGTTTGTGGTGGTTATGAGACAATCCATGCTTGGAATAAATGGGAGGGCATTTATTAAAAAAAAAATACCTTCTTGTTTGTTCAGTTTATAAATTAAAATTTCAGTTTCAGTAAAACCCATTATACTAACCAGCTATAGGTTTAACTCTGTGTATGTTCTTTACATCAGCTCTGTTCTGGAGGGCAAAAAGAGTGTTAATTCTAGGATTTTATGACTGAAGCTGACCTGACTTAGCTCACAGATTTGGTTGGAAAGTTTGAATTACTGCTGAAGCTGTTCAAAGCGAAGGTGCAGGTGTACATTCTGCCACTGTAATTATGTGTTGTATTATTATTGTTGTTGTAAAGTTATTAAATTGGTATGTCACCGTCAAACTGCGCAGTTAAGAGCCCAGTGATGGAGTTATGGTTTCTGACATAAGCATTTTTAAAGCATTTGAGACAAACTGTAGATACAGAAAACGTAAATGATCACCTTTAATATTCAGCATTGTTAATTGGTTCACCTGTCAGTTGTAGAGCGTCTCAACTGTGGACATACCAAACTCTGCAGTCATGGGACTCACACCCCATTAGTTTTTTTGAAGTCGTTTCTCTCCAGGTTGCTCCCCTGGATACACCTAATAACGACAATGCCGTTTTTTTTAATGTGTCTTGTGACTTGACTGTCTTTCCTGTTTGCTGCTGATCTCTGGTTTAGGGAAACGGCTATAAGGTCGAGGGTCCCAGTGCTGAAACGGTGCCATCAGCAGTGACCGTGTAGCTAATATTCTCTAGAGTGTAGTTAAGCTCTTACTGAAGAAATGTATCTGCTGTCATCTGGTTACTAACTGGTTAAAACATGTGGTTTCATAACGTGAAACACGGCGATGAGACCTGGATTGCCGATCCTTTGGGATAGACTGCATTAACACAGAGTGTTTGTGGTTTTGTATTTTCTAATTAGTAATAATCAGTGTTTAACGTTGTTTTTGCAAGCGCAGATCATCGTTTCAGCTATTTATCTGTTTGCAGAAGTTTAGTTTTTCTTTAGATTTGAGCGACATCTTGTTTTTGCTTTTAGTCAACTTTAAAAACCGTGGTATTGACTGATGAATATCAAGTGTGACCTGCAGAACTGCTGGAGGGGTTGATAAAGATTCTCCTTCCTTTTTAGGACTTGGATCACAACACAGCATGTCTAAAATCTGCTTCGTCGTTTTGACTGTGCTGCAAGTGAATTCCATTAGTGTTTATATGTGATTGCTGGGGTGTGGTCAGTCAGAATGCATCCAAACCAACTGGTTTAGATGCACACATTTCCCTCAAGAAACCTGGCAAAGGCTTGAGATTCCTGAAGTGTGAGACAGCATGCTCTGTGGGCCTCATAGTTTCTCTGTTAGTCAGGGCTAGAAAATTTAAGAACTGGTGAAAAAGCACAGCGCAGGTGAAATGACACGTGGTAAGGGTCACGCAGTGCTCACTGCGAGTGTCGGGTATTGGTTTCTTGTACAGGTCTAAACAGTGACTGACAGTAAGTCAAGTAAATTTTTCTGGGCAGTAATAACTTAAAGGATCAGTATATATAGATTTCACTTTTACCATTAAAAATGCACAATTGCTTCCCTGCATCTTGCTTAGTAGTGTCACTGTATGGGTGTCCACTTTAAGTAATTTAAGTAATAACTCGCTCGCTCTGCTTTTCTTATTTACAGATATTGCTGCGGTGTGCCGTTCACACGCTTTCTCGAATTATCATACAAATTCTGTGATGTGGATGTGCGTGCACAAGAAATAATGGTAGGTATAACAAAATGGCTAACAATTATATGCAAAAATGTAAACATTCTTAATCCAGAATGGGGGAAAATGGACTAAAACAAATAGATTTACCCCATTTTTAACATCAGGCTATCTCATATCCTGTATTCTTACCACTTTCAAACAACCAGGACAGTAAGAGTGGAAGCTTTTCAGAAAGCCTTGTGCTGGATAACTCTGAGAAAGGAGTCGTCATTGCAGGATTTAAAGATGACACAATTGCAGCAAAAACTGGCCTGCAATCTGGTAAGATAAAAACAAAACTTTTCCTCAATGTGTCTGTTAATGTTTTAGAAAATTCAACCAGCACTCAGAAAAAAGGATCTGAGATTGTTTCTACTTGTTCCAGGGGACAAGCTTGTTGCAGCTACAATAAAACTTGACAAACTTGAGAAAAATGATGTGCTGAAAATCCTGAAGGTACTGGAGCCATATGAGAGCAACATTAATCTTCTGACAAACAAGGATCTGAGAGCCGGTGTTGACCTTGGCTCTTTAGGAGTACGTCTCAAAGATCCGGCAGAGGTAAACACCGAGTTGTGGGAGAATTGATGTTGAAGGTTTGGTTTACATTATTAAAGGCAACAGTGGTAACTATATAACTAACTATATAAGACAGTAAAAATATTGTCTTTTTGGATTGATGGATGGAATTTTTTAAACCCTATATGGGAACTAGATTAGAATTGCATAAATGAAAAATTCTGTGGTTGAAATTTTGAATTTCCAGTTATTTCAGTAAATGCTCATAAAGTGTTAATCACTAAAAAAAAAAAACGGGAAAGAAAACATCCAGCTAGATTTTTGGATTTTTTTCCTACACATTGTGTATATAATACTTATGCAAATAGTCCATACTTAATGAACATAAAACTTTTAATATACAAATGTTCAGGGGAAGTTTCATGGTGATATCTCTTAGTTAATATTTTTACCCATAAAGACTTGTTTCCAGTTAAAATGACAGCATTCTGCTGTACATGTGTTTAAAGCCTATTTTTCTGAAATTCCTAAAATCCCCTCTGTAAAAACTTTGGCTCAACTATGTTAACAAAATTAAACAATGATATTTAGGTTTGTTTTAGACATGTAAGCAAATGAGAGCTTTTATCTATTTAGATTTAATTTTAAACATACAATATCTGAAAGTTATCTGAAAGGAATAACTGTCCTAATGGAAGTGCTCATCAGGGGAAGTTTAGAGAGTTATTTACTCATCCTATTCATCCATGTCCTCTTCTCTTTGGCATGCTTGAGTTTATGAGTTTATGCTATTCAAAATAAAATTGGTTTAATAGGGGTGGATAACCAAATGAATGTTAATATACCTTTTTTATTATTATAATGTTTGTTCATTCATTCATTCATATTACCAACAGATGTTACCAAAGGATCTGTCACTGGGTGCATCAACTGAGGGACCAGCTGTTTCCCTGGATGGCCTGAATGGAAAGTTGAATGCTGCGCCGGGTGTCGGCCTTAAAATTAGTGATCCGACTCTTAATGGAGACCCTCCAAGTTTCAGCCTAAATAAACCATCAGCTGATGCTGGTGCCAAATTTACAATACCCTCAGCAAAGCTTACAGGCCCAGAATCAGATCTAGGTGGAACCCTCAAAGCACCTGATGTCAGTGTTTCAACTCCTGATGTTAACACTCCCAATGTGTCGCTAGACATGAACAAACCAGAAATCAAGGCTGGCAAAATGAACTACAAGGCTCCTAAATTCACAATGCCAAATTTCAGTGTACCTCAGCTTGATAGACCAAAAGCAGACATGAATGTGTCAGGTGATGTAGATCTTCCTTCAGTCCATGGAAATATGGCGACACCAGGTCTCAACCTGTCAGCTCCAAAATTAGATATGAAAAGTCCAGATTTGGAGCTGAACGGGCCAAAAGTGCATCTGAATGGGCCTGATGTAAATTTGGAAGCCCCAGATGCTAATATTGAGGCACAAACAGGGAAACTCAATCTGCCCCATCTAAAATGGAAGAGTCAAAAACTCAACCCAGATGCCAACTTAAATGCTGACCTGTCTGCACCTGATGTCAGCATCTCTACACCAAAGATTGATGGTGATCTAAGAACACCAGATGTGGATGTTAGTTTACCTAAAGCTGATCTCAAAACTCCTGATCTAGATGTTCAAACCCCAGATCTTGACATTGATGCCCCATCTGGTAAAATCAATTGGCCTCATTTGAAGTGGAAGAAACCAAAAGTTAATGGCTCAAAAGGCGATCTGGACTTGGATGCAAACCTAAATACTTCAGATGTTGATGTCTCTGTTCCAAAAGTGGAGGGTAAGATAAATGCCCCAGACGCTGACATAAATTTGCCAAAGGCAGAGCTTAAAGGGCCTGATCTGGAGGTGAAAACACCAAATATTGATGCAGAAACTCCATCTGGTAAGATCAACTGGCCTCACCTGAAATGGAAGAAGCCCAAGCTTGAAGGCTCAAAAGCAGACTTAGATTTAGATGCAGACCTAAAGACACCTGATTTAAGTCTCTCAGCTCCAAAGATTGAAGGTGACATTAATGTACCGAATGCTGAGCTGAATCTTCCAAAAGCTGACCTTAAGGACCAAGATATTGACATTGATGCTCCTTCAGGAAAAATTAACTGGCCTCATTTAAAGTGGAAAAAACCCAAAGCTCATGGACTAAAAGCTGACATGGACCTTAATGCAGATCTAAATACACCAGATGCTGATCTTTCAGTTCCAAAATTTGATGGGGAGATAAGTACACCTGATGTTGGCCTCAATTTACCAAAAGCTGATGTTGATATAAAGGCACCAGATGCTAACATAGATCAACCTTCTGGCAAAATCAAGTTCCCAACACTGAAAAAACCCAAATTCTCGCTTTCTGGGCCAAAGGTGAAAACCCCAGATGTTGATGCTGATGTAAAAGCACCTGACTTCAGTCTGTCTGCTGAAGGACCTGATACTGATCTGAATTTACCCAAAGCTGATGTTAAACTACCAAATGTAGACACTGAGGTACCATCTGGAAAGATCAAATTCCCCACTCTTAAAAAGCCAAAATGGTCACTCTCAGGTCCTAAAGTTAATGGTCCAGATGTTGATTTAGATGCTGCTGTTTCAAGCCCCGACTTGAATCTCTCAGCTCCAAAGATTGATGAGATAAATGCACCAGGTGTGGATCTAGAGTTACCAAAAGCTGATCTGCAAGGCCCCAAGTTGGATGTAGAATCACCAGATGTTGACATTGAAGGTCCCTCTGGAAAATTCAAATGGTTCACCTTTAAGAAACCCAAATTTGCCACAGTGAAAGGTCCAAAGGTTAGCGCTGATGCAAAGGTACCAGACATGGAACTCAAAAAGCCTGATGTGGATTTAAGTGCACCAGATGTTAATCTTTCTGCATCAAATATTGACGGCAGTATCAGTGCCCCAGACCTTAACCTTAGTACTCCAGATCTTGACGTTGACTCTCCTGATGCTAAGCTGAAGTTTCCCAAATTAAAATTACCAAAAATCAAGGGGCCACAAGTCAAGGGTGCTGATTTGAATGCTGATTTAAATGCACCAGAGATTGATGCAAGTCTTGCTGCACCTAAAGTTGAAGTAGCTGCACC
>JAVDPK010000530.1:190638-203637 GCA_034780415.1 Cichlasoma orientale | reverse complement strand
GCCACAAGTCAAGGGTGCTGATTTAAATGCTGATTTAAATGCACCAGAGATTGATGCAAGTCTTGCTGCACCTAAAGTTGAAGTAGCTGCACCGAATGTAAACCTAAAAGCACCAGATCTCTCTTTGTCTGCACCAAAGGTTGATGGTAGTCTTGACGCACCAGATCTTGACATTAGTTTACCAAAAGCTGACCTTAAAGGTGCCGATGTAGACATTCAAGCTCCGGATGTTGATGCCCATGGTGGAAAAATCAAACTACCCCACATAAAATGGCCGAAGTTTGGGCAAAAAGTAAAAGGACCTAGTCTCGATGCTGATCTTAAAAGTCCAGATCTGGATGCGTCTCTTCCTGATGTAGATGCAAAGCTGCCCAATGCAGATTTCACAGCACCTAATGTTGATGTCAAAGCACCACACTTAAATCTCTCGGCCCCCAAAGTTGAAGGAAGTCTCAGTACTCCAGACGTAGATCTGGATGCTAATCTTAAAACAGGTGATCTTTCGATGCCAAAAGCTAACATCAATGTACCAGATCTTGACTCACCTGATGCAAAGCTGAAGTTTCCCAAATTCAAATTGCCAAAATTCAAGGGGCCAAAAGTCAAGGGTGCTGATTTGAATGCTGATTTAAATGCACCAGAGATTGATGCAAGTCTTGCTGCACCTAAAGTTGAAGTAGCTGCACCGAATGTAAACCTAAAAGCACCAGATCTCTCTTTGTCTGCACCAAAGGTTGACGGTAGTCTTGATGCACCAGATCTTGACATTAGTTTACCAAAAGCTGATCTTAAAGGTGCCGATGTAGACATTCAAGCTCCAGACGTTGATGCCCATGGTGGAAAAATCAAACTGCCCCACATAAAATGGCCAAAGTTTGGGCAAAAAGTAAAAGGACCTAGTCTTGATGCTGATCTTAAAAGTCCAGATCTGGATGCGTCTCTTCCTGATGTAGATGCAAAGCTGCCCAATGCAGATTTTGCAGCACCTAATGTTGACCTAAAAGCACCAGCCTTGAATCTCTCAGCCCCCAAAGTTGAAGGAAGTCTCAGTACTCCAGATGTAGATCTGGATGCTAATCTTAAAACAGGTGTTGACCTTTTGGCACCAAAAACTAACGTCAACTTACCAGCCCTGAACCTTCCTACCCCAAAGGTTAAGGGTCCTAATGTGGACCTTAATTTGCCTGAAACTGAAATTAAGGGACCCAGTCTAAATCTGCCAAAAGCTGACCTACAGTCATGTGAGATCAAGGGTAAAGCACCAGATGTCAACCTTTCTTCACCAAAAATTTATGGAAATCTGTCAGCACCAAACATAGATGCCAATGTGCCAAAGGTTGAACTGGGAGGACTTAATGCCACTGCAAAATCCCCAGATTTGGATATCATCTCACCCAAAGCAGACCTCAAAGGACCTAAAACACCAGATCTGGATCTGAATACCAACCTCGGTGACTTTAAAATGCCAGATCACAAGCTTCCAAAACTTGATCTTTCAAGTCCTGAAGTAGAAGCTCCTGTTATAAATCCCACAGTTGAGGCTGGAGTTAAAGTACCTGGAGTCAACATAGATACTCCTACAACAGATTTGAGTCCACCAAAAATAGGAGATATTAAAGGACCTGATGTAGATGCCAATCTTGAAAAGTCTAAATTGCCACATTTCAAGTTTCCAAGGTTCAGCCTTTTCGGGTCTAAAACAAAATCTCCAGAGGCTAATGCTAATTCCGATCTTGAGGGAAGTGGCTCTGACACTGATGTGCCACACACTGAAGTTGAGGTTCCTGTATTCAAGTTCCACAGACTGCCCAAGACCAGCATTGATGGCCCTGGAGGACTTGCTGATGCATTGGCCTCAATAAAATCTAACTTGGAGGAAAAGGATTATATTATCAGCAAAGGGATCCGCTTGCCAGTAGTAAATACAACATCAAAGGCAGGAGAAAAGATTGACATTTTGGAGAGACTGAAAATTGCAAAAGAAAAAGAAGCCTTGGTTAATGTCTCACCAACTGAAGACAAAACTGGTCTAGATCTACAGCTCTCTGGCCCAAGTCTTCATGCTAATACATCTACAGGAGTGGGAGATTCCTCTTTAGTGAGAGGAGGTACTTTTAAAGTAGACAAACCAGAGCCTGTGCTGGGGATGGCAGCTCCTGATATTTCTACATCAAATGAAAATGACAAATATTCACTGAGCCTTTCTAATATGCTTGGCCTTAATGCCAACTGAGGCTTTAAAGGTTAGCCTGATAAATGGAGCTCCAGTCCAGAAACATGTAAATACATGTAGCTTAACTGATTTTATACTTTTGTTTGTGACCATAGGGAGAGAGGCTACCTGCAGCTAGTGCATGCTACAGTGTCCGTCTTGTAACAATTGTAATAATTTAGCCTAACACAGACATTTGTCAGAATTAATATAAACTATGTACATTTTCCTGTTATTTATATAAGCTTTTTTTTTCTAAATGTTAATTTGAAAGTACATTACTTAAATAACTCAGTATTGATTGTGATCACGGTAAATGTTTTCTAGTGCTTTACTATATCTTAAACATTTTAAAGGATAAATGGTGTAAATGTGTTAATTTTTGTTCAATAAATCATTCCTACACAGACGTGCTTTAGATTCTTCACTGATGTAAAAATTTTGAACCAAAATGCAATTTTCTACCAGATATGTAAAAAGATGTTCTGGTATTACTTCAGCAAAAATAAGAATCTCCTTTGGTAAATTATTTTGAAATTAAGGGACTGTAAAATAATTTATGAAGATCTTTGTGGCTCTTACTGTATCGGCGTATGGAGGGTGGTTCTCAACACCAGTCACCCAGCCAGTCAACAGAGAGAGACAAAAGACGACAAACATGAGAAAAACACCCACCCACACACACCAAGAACTGTTTGAAGTCCAGGACCAGCTGGCCCCATGTCGCCCCACCACCACAGGATCTGTGGGCACCCCAGAATCCCAGAAATGCCAACCAGACATCCTGACGTGGGCTGACCCACCCCACATGGTGGTGTGCCCAAGGGGGTGCAGATCCCTGACCCAACCAGAAAACGGGCACCAGGGACCCAGACCCCGCACCCAGACATGCCTCAGAGGAGGCCGGCCTCCCGGCCTGGGTCCAGCACCTGCTACCACAAGCACCCCAGTCCCAACTCCACCCAAGCTCCCACCACCATCAACCAGGGCTCACACACACACACGCCACAAAACGGCAGCCACAACCCCCCCATCCAAGAGCCATCAGACACCCCTATCCCCCTGGCCCACATGGGGAGACGAGACTACAGCTGATCTATCTCCATTCCTGTTTACTTTGTACACCTCAGATTTCCAAGTACAACAGTAAAACATGCCACCTGCAGACGTTCTGACACTGCAGTGGTTGGTGTATTGGGGGGGGCAGGAGTGAGTACAGGGAGCTGGTGAGGAGCTTTGTGAAGTAGTCCAGCAGAAATCACCACCTTCTGGATGCCAGCAAATTCCTTTAAAAATGCTAAAAGTATTGACAGGGTTTTACATCTTTATTTCATACTGAGAAAACAAAATACAGTGGAATTATGTTTCAGTTTTGGTTTACAGATTTTTTTCTTTCAGAAAATTTTCTTTGGTTATTTCCACAAAGGTGTTTAAAATTTAATATATTTGTTGATGTAGCCTTTCAATTGATTGAATTTCAACTGATTTTTCACACATGGCTCAATTTCTGCTAATATGATTAGTATTCAAAAGGTTGTGGTATAGATCCTGGTGACATAACCGGCTCAGTGTGTTATCCCTCCACCCTCACCCCTAAAAAGGCATTTATCAGCATATAGCGCCAAATCACAACAAACAGTGGCCTCAAGGCACATTATATTGTAAGGTAAAGGCTGATAGGTCCTATCAGGTCAATAGGAATGTCGGTATTTGGTATTTATTAATATAGAAGAAGAATTGGACAATAACATTTTGAAGAAATCATCAGGAGATTTCACTCAACTCATCCTGGACACCCTCAGTTGTTTGGATACATTGTCTCAGAACTAAGAATGCAAAACTTTAAGTCTGCTGATGGAGGACAATCAGGGGACTTGCTTGCATTGTGCAGCAAATATCTAAACGGTTATTAAATGTAAACAGTGTGAAGAACTAACAGAACAGTAAGAAAATGTCATTTTACTAAAGCAGTAACATCAGCATTTCTTATGATATAAATACAAAGAGTGATAATTAGTTGCCATACTTTGTTGGTCATTTTAATGTCATGGGAAGTGGGCATTTTATTGACCTGCTTTTATATGTTCATAACAATACGATGCCGTAACAGAATGCAGCATTTCTACATTGAGCACATGCATCTCAGGCACAATCCAGCCTTCCACATTATTTTATTAATTTAACAATTAAACCACCATAAATTACAGTGTCAAAATAATCTAAAATTGCAAATATTATATATTTGGGTGAACCATTGTGTTTTGTTAAATCTGATTCCATTTGATTTAGTTAGTAAATTTTAGCACTGCACCAGAGATCCGATGACTCTGCGGTGGATGTGCTGCTGTCAGTGAGAAATGCTGTGTGCACTGATGAGGTCTCTGACTTGTCATTGTGTTTAATATACCCAGCAGCACCAACTAGGACTTCAAAAACATGAGGTGAGTACTGTGTGATGTGCTCTAGAGACAGTTTCTAGTTGATTGTTTTTCCTTTTCACAAAATCATTTACTAAAGGTACAAAAAATTGGTAGCATGTATCCAAGCTTATGAATATTAGGAAATCAAGTAAAGCCTAACAAAAAGACAGTCAAACTGATTAATGTGTTTGTTGCCAGCGCGATGGCCAGTCCTTCTCTATCCAGCTCTGCAGCAGTCGCAGCACATCAATGCGCTGATAGATGCGGCAAAGTTCAGTGAGCTCAGTGACCGTCTTCTGGTTGTAGCGCAACAGGAACTCCTGGGTGGGACTGTGGGATAAGGAGCCCTGGGTCCGGTGCTCCAGCAGGGTCAGTTCGTCGTAACTCATCCCCCAACGACTTGCAAAGTTTTTCCAGTTTTTGATGGTGCAGTGGTTGGGATCCAGTTTGAGCCGCAGTAAATCCAGCAGATCTTTGTCGTTCATGAGGTCGCTGATTTTGGGAGGAGGTGCCGGGCAGAAACACTTCTCACAGGGGTTAGTTATAAACTGCAGTTCTTTCGGATAATCTAAACTCAGAGATGGATAAGGAAGATTGAGTTAGCTCAAGCAGATTACAGAATAACATTTTTAAAGTGGAACTATTCTGCTTGTCATTATTTTCTGATTATATGTATATAAAAATACACACTGGTTACAATGGTAAAAATTTAACAATCAGCCAGACATAAAGTTGCCATAAAAGGAGAGGGGAAGGAGCTGTAGCCCATCCCACTGTCATGGGTGAAAGGCAGGGGTACACCCTGGACATGGCTAACACAAAGAGGCAGACAGCCACTCACACCTATGGCCAATAGCATCACTAGTTAACCTGAAAGCATGTCTTTAGACTGTGGGAGGAAGCTAGAGTACCTCGAGGGAACCCATGCAGGCACAGTGAAAACATCCAGAACCTTCCTGCTGTGAGGCACCAGCACTAAACACTGCACCACTGTCACCCCAAGTTTTCTGAACTGTGAATTATGTAAAGCTCTAGTAGAGTGAAACAAATATAATGCGGAGCTCAAAGTAACATAATAGGGCCTCTTTAATAATTTATTCGCTTCTAGTTACATAGACTGCCTCATGGTGCCATCAGAATGGAAAGCTAAATTGTGCTGCAAATGTGCACTTTTTTCCCCCTCCCTCCTCTCCCAAAGTGTCGTCATCATGTGAGAACTACTATCAAACTGAAATCAAAGAGTATAAATTGCTGTTGATCTGCCAACTGTGCTTTTCAGTTCCTTCTGATAATATGTTCATTTAAACAGTTCAGCAGAAATCATTGCAGTTTTCCTGTCATAATTAAAATTACCTGGTGAAGTAGATGTGGGGCAGGTGCATTCTTCCACATCTTCAACTGGCTGCAAGCAGAGAGACAGATAATTACTGTTAGGCACACTCCTCCCAGGGCACAGGGCTGCAACAATAGGTACTGATGTAGCTAGCATCTCCAGTACTCTACACTGAACTGCATACACCGCTGAGGTTATGTGGAAATGAGCGATATGTGCTGCATGGACCAACTTTATATTCACTGTTCCACTAATTTGCTACATCCATATAATGTTGCATATATGTCTCCGCATATGATGACTCTCGTCTGTTTTCAGTAACTGTGATTCGCCTGGTTCATCTTCACTGTTTCATGTGGCGTGAATATCCTAGTGATGACTGTGGATCGACAGGGCAGCCCATAAGCTGAGTAGCTACATTTCGAGTTATGTTGGACAGACTTTGGTGTTCTACTATATAAATTTATTTTGTTTAGTAAATACTACCATTAATTTCCTGGAGGTGGAGACATTATTTTTGAGTATTATTTGCAGTGGTCTGTCGTATATTGCCTGTAGTATCATAGCACCACAACCTATTTTTAGTCATCAACCAGGCATTCTGAAAAATATTTTGATGAGCGGGGAAAACAGCCAACCCCATAATATGCAGCTAAGTAGTGAAATGCAACCAAAATACAATTATTTTGGCACCCTGTTAGACTTACTAATTTATCAAGCTTTTTCTAGCTACTACAGACAGTATGGCTCAACTGCAGATCCACTGTAGTAAACATCACAGTGTCAAATGTTTTAGCTTAACTCACTGAACAAGACCCATCACTGATGAGGATATCTGCCCACGATTAATGAAAATATTGAATAATCGTAGAAGTCAGGAGAACATTGCAGCCCCACTCCACAATAGAAAACCCTGCAGCAGACATTGTGTTACCTTCTGCTAAACTATTCTGCCCTCATTTGGAGGCCTTGGCCTAAACCTTTATCCAAATACTTCGTCACCCCTGGGTTAGTAAGGATATAATACATATTCCAGCAAAAAGATGTTTTCAATATTAACAAAACTCATGAAATCAAAAACAATTTTAAGCGTGCTGTAAGAGATCGATATTCTGAGATTAGATCTAATATTTCTACAAAGACTTTTTGGTAACCACATCACTATAATCACAAGGCCACCGTGCATGAGACATAATGCAACCATGCTGTTTACATTTGAGGAATATTGCTGAGCAGTAGGTATGGGTTTAATATTACTCAGTGAGTCAGGCTGTACTATTTAGGAGCAATGAGTCATCCCTGACCAACAATATTGTTTATACTGTTACTACAGTATAAACAGGCTGGCTCAGAAATTTAGGATTCCCCAGTTTGTCACTATGTACCTATACAGCCAGCTGTTCAGTCACCTAGGTCAGCCGTTAGATATGGGGAATCCCCACCCTCAGTTTTAGTCAATACAGGTCAAGTAAATATAGCCAATCACACGGCACAATATGATCACATGATTAAGCCAGTCAGGCATAAGAAAGAGGCTGCATATCATTATCCTGCAGCCCATGCACCCGTACAGTTTCTGCTCCACTTCAGGTAAATACAGCCGAAGTGCACAAAGGGTACTAAACAGGGCTTAGCGCTAATAAATCCTGAGCAATAGTGATTTTCCTGACATGCAGGAAGAGAGACTGAGTCTATACATGTACTGTCAAAGTCAAGAGTGGAAAGCAGTACATGCCTATACTGACAAAATACTGAATATTGCATTATTGTAGTGAGAAAAAAAAAAGACACAATTATAGCTTATTAGATTTTTGTTTGATGGGGACATTATCTTTTTGCAAAAAGCCCCCCACTGTATGTTACCAAAGAGAAGTATCACAGTTCCTGAAGTCTGCATTGCTGTGATGTGCAGTTACATGTCTGAGAAGGTGCACACCAGGCTTTGGAGCTATGCTGTAGATCCTAGGTCACCGATAGGCAGACAGCGGACTGGATCTGGACCCAGATCCTGTTCAGTGTGGACCCAGACTGTTTCTATTGTGTGCTGAACAAGTTTTCATGTATTTACGGTAAGGTTATATCGATCTGTGCAGCTTTTTTTTCTCTTTACAGTAATCAGTGTGTGCAAACATGAAAGACAGAGCAGTCGCATTCACTGTAACCCATCCCACATGACATTACCTAGCCAATCAAGTCACTTCTTCACAGCAACGTGTGTGTGTGTGTGTGTGTGAGTGAGTGAGTGAGTGAGTGAGTGAGTGAGTGAGTGAGTGAGTGAGAGAGAGAGAGAGAGAGAGAGAAAACAGAAAGGTCCCTGAGGAGACAACATGCAGAAGTCCAAAGAAATGAGGGGACAGGCGGAGACAACAGAGAGGTGAAAGTTAATATTTGTTTACATGTGAAGTTAAGAAATGGAAGTAAACTAGAACACGATGCCAGCCTGCTTTAAATGACTAAAGATGTATAATGTTTACATTCCTAAAATTGTGGTGTTGTAATACACAAATAAACAAACAAATTAGCTGTTTGTTCCACGTTGACACCATCCTACATTTACTACACGCAGTACTCACTGTAGTTTGTAGCAGGTTTATGTTGTACTCGTGCACCTCAAAGGTTTAGATGTGAGGCTTTTTTTTCCCCTGGCTTGTGCTAATAAAACATGTCTCAACATAATCCACATAACACAGTACAGTAGATCAAGGCCAGGCAGAGAATTAAGACGCTGTCCCTGGAGGGATGTGAACATTTCACCGGTGAAGATTGAACAGACTGGAATGGACAAAATCGTCTCTTCTTTACCTCTAGCTGCAAACTTTTCCTTATGCTGTGAGCTTGTTAACAGCAACACTGCCTTTCAGAAATAGAGTGATGTGCTCGTGCTCTGTTATTAGCAGAGTTCACAGCTGCACCTTCAAGTTTGGTGGGACCAAACCACATCCTGTATAATCAGAGCTTAAAATAAAAGGTTCTCTCTGACTGTGCTCTGTGTCACATCTACAGATCTGGCGAACAACGTTTGGTTATTGGTGGTCGTGTTTTTGGAGGACACTCCATTCATTGGTGCTAACCAGCGCGCCGGCATGCTGCGCCTGCTCAAACTCAACAGGGAACAAAGGGAGAGATGACCAGGCTTGCAGCAGAATTACTGTCACCACAGCATTCTTCTGTGAAGTACTTCATGGGTTGTTTTCCATCCCCTTCACAGAAGGCTCCTCCTTGTTACAAGGGTTTTGTGCTGATATGTGTGCATATGAAAAGTTTTGTTAGATTATTAACACGGGCCACACAGGTGTGGAATAACCCACGAGTAATGTGTTACTTTCTACAAGGATTAAAGAAGTAAAGCATCAGTGTTTAATACAGAGCAACACTGTCTGTGAGAGTGAAAGCTGCAGTGCGTTATTCTCCGTGTGAGCTTGTGCATCTGTGATAGAAGGCAATAAGCGTGAGAAAATGGATGGATGGGCACACATCAAACAGTGCTTGCAGTGTGTCACAGTGTAAAAGGGTGGCAGTTATTTTTTTTAACCATTAGCGAGAAGCATTTTTAAGACTGTAACTGTTCCTGCAAACCAGCCCATGGTTCAGTCTGCTGTAATGGGGTAAAACAGAGGAGGTGAAACTGAATAACGCTCCCTGCTCACACTTTACACGTTTAATGTTATAGTGCCACATGAAATGTTTAGAAAGTAAAAGCTCGTGGACCACACAAAATGTTACCCCTGACATGCATACCACACCTGGAGAACCCTGGGATCAAAAGCTTGTCTCATGCATCACAGCTGGAAATACTGACCTGTCTTATTCTGTCTTCTGAGGAGGGGCTGAGGTATCTAGTGGGCATGGAACTCAGGTGGAGTGTCACAGCGTCTGCAGGAAAGACATCACTGACATCAGTGCATTGTGATAAAAACGACTGCAGGAATACCGAAGCCATCCAATTCCACTGCTACATCATTTCAGAACTCTGGAACTGTGAGCTGGCTGCTAAAATTTAAACTTTGTCCATTTTTCCCCATCATCTTCAAATTTAGCAGTTTTGCCAGCACACCCAATGAAACGCAACACTTCCAGCTCAAATATTTAAAAAAAATCCTTCCATTAGCTCAGGAGGGATAATATATCCAGCCCCCTGAAACCTTGAACTGAATAAGCAGTTTAAAAAAATGGAGATGCTTGAGATGTTCTACCAGGCTTTTGCTGCCTTCAGTTTTGTATGTAATAACTGAAAAGCATGTTCTACTGGCTTGAGATCAGTTGACTGATACGGCCATTGAAGAATATCCCATTTCTTTGCCTTGAGAAACTCTTGGGTTGCTTTTGCAGTATGCTGTGGGTCATCATCCACTGCTACTGTGAGCTGCCATCCAATGAGTTTACCTGTCCATCCCGTACACTTCACAATTCATCCTGCACTTCTATCAGGTCTACTGACATACTGCCAGCACCACGTGTGACAGATAATATCGTATTCTTGAGATTATGAGCTATTGTTTCTCCATGCTCTTCTCTTCCCATCATTCTGGTACAGGGCTGGTATCATTGTTTTAAGTTCATCTTGGTTTCATGCACCCAGAGAAATCTTTACAGAACTGGGCGGGCTCTTTTAGACAAAGACGTCTAAATCTCGCTGTCCTGATTGTAACTTGTGGTTTGCACCTGTAGATATGACAGGGACACTCCTCCCTCCTCAAGAGTGTTCTTTGACACTGTGAGATGATTGAGGTTGTTTTTCTTAAGCGTGGAAATAATTCTGTCATCGTGCACTTCAGTTGTCGACCGTGGCTTTTCAGGTCTTTTGGTGTTACCGAGCAGGCCAGCGCAGGGCAGGTGACTATTTTTGGTCATTTCTGGACACTTCATACAGGACACTGATCTCGCACACCACTGAGGTTAGGAAGCATGTGGTCATGGAGAAATGTTGTAATGTTCTAAAATACGTTCCATTCACCGTACGTGTGTTTTTCTGTAGTTTTTGTATATACTTGTTTTTTTTTTTTTTTTTACCACTTAAAGACAAGGAACCAAATATGGTAACTTCACTGACCTTGATTTTCTACATGAAAATGAAACTTCAGAAAAATGTCACAAGTAATTAGGTCTTGTTATGTCCTCCAATCACACTCTGAGGTTGGAATTAAGAATTTCAAAGTATTTCAATGAGTGCAGCAGAAAAGGTTAAGAATGCACCACATTGCTGATTTGGCACCCCTGAAGTTTGATTCGGTTTTTCAGCCTAATGATGTCCGCCTCCTCTCGCATCAACACGTATTTGGGCCTCACACTGAAACGTTCTCAGAGCGTACTCTTTCCCACAGGGGTAGGTCGGTTTGAAAAGCCTTTTTCCATTAATAATTGAAATAGTCATTAAAAATTAATTCCTACATTATTCATGTCTTTGATGGCAACAGTCATTCATTTGCACAGCCTGACTAACACCCACTTTTGGTGGTTTTAACTTCCATCATCATGTATCTGATTACGTGCAGCATTAAGATCCTGTCCTCTCAAAACCCAAAACATCTCAAATGAAAATGAAAATGCACTTTACATTAATCTGAAACCTGAGACTATAATTAACTTTGTTCAATGTTCCATTTTTTTATGATTGACTTTTATATAAAAGCAGAACTTGGTAGAACTTAATTTACTATGTGGATCACTACTGTGTTTTCCACTACATTTTTATTTGCCTATCTTGGTCACTCTATTATTTTAAATTTTGGCTCAATATAAATAAAATTGAATAGAACTAAATTTAAATCAGTGTTTCATAATTTACTGCATGTAACTGTATTAACAACAAAAAAATCCATAAATGCTTTGTAAGCTAAGCCATAGCCGTCACTTACCATGCGGATCCGTTACTTGCACAGGATAATTGGTCTCCAAGGACTGTGGGAGAGACAAAGGCAGACATGTCAACGTCAGTGGAGCTGAAGAGAGAAACCTGAGCAAGAAAAAGTTTGTCTACTTTGTAAACCCTCCTCTGGACGCCTCATATTCTGCTTCTTCGTGAGATAAAAACTGTAACTGAGGAACAAAATGACTCTCTTGTGTGCAAAGCCGGGGAACAGCCTGCTGCAGCTTGTTCTCTGATGAGCCCTCGGGCACTAGCAATCACAGCACACCGTTCAGTTATGGTACATTTCTTAGCAGATTACTGTAAGACTCTTTCTAAGGAGGAACAATGAGAAATCAGCACAAAACAAACTACACAGGAGGCAAGTCAAGACAATGAGAGGGTTAAACACATGACTGGAGGAGAAAATAATGAAAAGGTTGCTCACAAATTCTGCCACAAAGCTGGTGGTGTCTGTGTCCTCCACAGGTTCAGAGCTGGTTCTGTCTGTTTCCAAAGAAAGGAAGAGGCTTTAACAGTGCCGGTGTTTATGTCCTCACTCTGTCTGCTTCCTACATCACACCACAGAGATGCCACCTTCTGCTGTCAGGAAGCACGCCCCGGTGTGAGGGTATGACACCATTTGGAACAACGACAGCTAAACTGGACGGTGCTGAGCTAAATAAGGTCAAATGTCCTTTTAAAGAGGACGTGTCCTGAACTTGTTTTAATTTTAGCTACGGTACTGAAGCCAAATGAAAAAGTGCAAAGTGTGAGTTTGCATGTGGTTCCCCTGAACATACGCTACAAGGGAAAAAAAGGAGAGAGAAATCCAGCTGATAACAGGCAGGAGCTTCTCAGAAATGTCAGAAATATTGTCAGTGGGAACCTGAACTTGAACTCCCTTAGCAGTGAAAAGGAATATTTTTACAAGCACATTCACAGAGAGCAGGACAAAGACAGCTTTTCAGCACCTGAAAATACGAGGACCGGGCTGTTGACTGTGAAGCCATTGTATCCAAAGGATGCCAAATAAAGACCTGCTCTGATCTTTCTTGGGTTACACGCTATGACGAAGAAACTTTCATTTGCAGGGGAAGTTAGAGTTTGGATTAAGTGATCAGGAGTTTCCTACACGCAGCCATGAATGTAGCTCGCAGAATGAAGCCTGCCTCTCCGTCTGCTCTAA
>JAVDPK010000530.1:135093-145422 GCA_034780415.1 Cichlasoma orientale | reverse complement strand
CACACACACACACACACACACACACACACACACACACACACACACACACACACACACACACACACACATACATTCTATCATTGGCCCTCCTCAGATTAGCTTCAGATAGACATTTTCCCTGCTACACTGATTGTAACTGTTTTGTTATGAGCAGGCAGCTGCAGTACTTCACATTTGGAACATTTATAATTTAAAGACTTATCACACTACTGCATTTTTCTATCATTTAATTTAAGACATTCGGCGCGAATGTCTTAAATATATTGATAAAAAAATAGACAAATAATAACTTGCCTTTTTTTTTTTTTTTTAAATATAATTAACTACTATGTAATTGCTTGGTTCAATATATCTAATCTGCTGACTTTGAAAAAAAAAAGTTAAACAGAGATGAAAGGGATATCCTCTCCAAGACTTTATTGGTCCACCTGTCATTGTTTAGGAAAACTAAAAAGTTAAATCATTGTCAGCTCTGTACACAGACCTGTCTGTAATGTAACCAAAGCCTTCTCAAACACTGATTAATAGAACTACAATCAAACTACAGACAGAAATAATAAAGCTTCCAGTACCAAGACAGCTACTCGTGTGCCTAGAAACTTTGATTATTTAGAGATATCAGTTTATGCTTAAACTAATGGCTGTTAGTAGGCTAGAAAAATCTTTGGTTCACTTGGTTTGATTCACAATTAGAACTTTGACCTTTGGAATATATACTTTGGAGGACACCCAGCAGTGCAAGCTACACTACAGTTCATGTTGGTTTCACAAACACTGTAAGCTTTGAGTAACTCAGAGATAAAACAGGCTCTTGATTTATGAAATTACTTTGAATAGCCTTTCTTTCCATTTGCAAGGACCTGTCAACTGATGTGACGTAGGCTAGTCTGTTTTTCCTCTCCTGTGTAAGTGTTATTTAGAGCGATGGTAACCACTAAATGTATTTATAGTTTCTACTTCTTTTTACCAAAAATGATATTATGTAGGATGCGTTTTATGCAGCAGACCCAAATGGAGAAAAAAAGCTCATATTTATTGTGCTCTTCCTCCCCAAATCATTGAGTGTTTGTGGAAGGCAAATGCTTTAAGTAGCTGTGTTCAAAGGGCCAGTAGAGAGGAACCCCAAGGCCTGTTCCCTTTTTTATTTGTGGATAGATATTTCGTGGGAAAATGTGGAAATGTTAAATAAATGATAAGTAAATGTTATGCGACCAGTTGGTCAGATTGGCCCTTACAGATTCCAAGAAGCAAAATGACATTTGGGCATTCTTTTGAATCAACCGGTGAGCTTCGTCAGGAGAGAGGTTCAGTGACAGACAAGCAAAGAGGAGGAAGGACTGAAATGCCAATTTGATAACGAGGGAAGTGGTGTCTTACTCCTCTCTGAGCTGTATTAGGTTTGAATTTAGTTGTCATTTATTCAACTAGCATGATGTAGCAGTCTTGACAGATCATCATTTTTCAATGGCAGGACAAAGACTGTGCTGCAAAAAGGGACCGCGTGGGCGACCAAACCACTGTTGCTCTCCATACAAGTGCAAATTAGGCAAAACACCTTTTTGTTTGCCTGTGTCTCCATAACAACTCCTTTGTTCTTAAAGCTTTTGAAACTGGCTTCCTATGATTAAAATGGCAACTTGAAAATTCAGATTGAGACACCCAGCGCATGCATATCACTAAACTTCACAGCGATCAACAGATATGCCATCCACTGCTATGTTCAGCACACATGCTTTTTTTCTTCAGCATAATTGGCTTGAAACATGTTGTCTCTTTCCAGAACTAGGGTCATTGATATCTAGGCAATATTCTGTTGTTTTTGCATATATATTATTATGGACGGTGCATTTAGGTTGTGGGGCACTGAAACAAAGGAGACACTCGGAATAATTTGTTACATTATTGTAGAACAAACATTCACCCAGCAGTGGATAGCCTTCCAGATTTTACCAAATGGAAAGTTCACGAGTGTATTTCTGTTTTTGTGCATTTATTATAGTCTTTATGTTTGAGCATTAGCAATATCACAATACCAGACATTTAGCAGTTTCAGTACCAGTATAATTGAATTTCTACCATTTGCTTTGCCTAATTTATTATAAAAATAGTATTCAGTGTATTCTAACATTACCTCTTGTAAACATCTTGATATTCTGGAATGTAATGGTGGTTTTTACTACTGTTAAAAACAATTATTAGTTATGCCAGTGTATATATATATTTTTTTGCTTTGTTAGCCTAAACCAGCTAACATTAGCTTTTGTGGATGTTATAAATGCTAAATATTAACACTGACCTGCTGCTGACTTTACAGTTGCCATGGCTATTCCAAATATTGTCTAGTACCCCCAGTACCATGGTAACTTCAGCGAGGTGGAGTTCAGTCATTATATAAACCATTTGTCTGTGTAACTGTGTAGCTTTTGCTGACTCTGCATGTCATTTTGTACCTCACTTTGCTCTGAGTACATGATGTCAGTTAAGATTAGGTGCATCGGCTTAGTATGCTCAGATAATTGGCATGAGACCAAAACATACTGATCAATTGTATACTGTGTAATAGAAATATAAAGTGAAGTTTGGACTTTCAGACAAGACTTAAGATATTTAAGATAGCAGTTTAACATGTTACATTTGTACAGGTAATCTTAAACTGTTAAAAGGAATTATAAATGTCTTCTTGTGATTCTTCTAGTTTTTTTAAAGAAACGTTTGAATCTAAAATCTCGATTAAAATGTTTTATTTCATTTTCCTCTATAATTATGTATTTTTACACTTTTCTGTTTAATATGAGAAAAATGTATACAGTAATGGCAATAAGAATTCATGTATTCTTCATACTCATATTATTCTTTAGCACTTACTGACTGCATACTCTCACAATCGGCTTCCCTTAAAAAAAGTTCTAATAGGTTCATTTAGCTCCCTCAAATAATGAGCTTGGCTTAGTCACTTCTTTATTGAAAAAATACTGTATTTAGTCATCCTGATGTTCTAATGCAGATTTTGTATTGTCTGTGGGACTGTGCCTATTAGAACACACACTACAGGATATGCGTCAGTGTTAAAAAGCCTAGCAAGTGCACACGTAAACACCTGAGCAGCTATTGGTCATGCAGCCCGATCCTCAGCCCACTCCACCCTCGTCACCACTGGGGCTGCTAATTTGATGTGGCAGGGAATTGCTGCGCACTTGCCTCGCAGCGACTTGTACCCTATAACCATACACAAAACGATCTGACATGTGGTATTAGATTAAATTACCAAGCAGTGCACTGACAAGGAAAAGGATTTGCTCAACCCCCACATCTCCATCTCACACACCCTCCCAGACATGCTGGAGACCAAAGAGACGTTCAGCCAGGCGACAGGAGATACTGCCTCAACCTAACTATCCATTACGCCTGGGTTCAGATGAGTCTGCAGCTGGCCATCTCTTTTTGTAGATCATTATAAATATAGCCCTCTTATAACTTATTCCGTAGAGTCAACTATCACGCACTCTAATTAGGTGTGTGCACGGTTGCATGTTGACCATTAGCAGAATTCCAGGTTTTCTGTGATATGTGTTTCTTTGTTTTTGTACCTGCAAATGGTTTTCACTCAAAATAAAAACACTGATAGCCTTTGAGTACCTTTTATTTGCACATCGTGTGATATAAATTACACTTTGTGGAAAAAAACTTACCTTTGCAAACATAACAGAAGTCTGTCTGGTGAAGGTGCCACTTGCTAACAGACATTTACGCAAATATTAGTGGATGTGTATTTGAGTCTGTATCTATACGTTTGATTCTGTGTGGATTAGAGGAAATCCAAGAGAAGTTCAAACTTGTACACCCAGTTCTTGTTTTTTAAAGTAATTAAAGATGTATGCTGTACAATCATTCTACCCAAAATTAGCGTGACATTCATGCCCATGTGAGTGTGTAAATTTGACAATTGTATGTATGGTAAAAGACAAACAGTCTCAATTGCAAGCTAATTTGATAGCATTTAATGAGCTCAATATAAATATTTTTGGATGAAAAAAGAGAAATATCGAGGTTTTACTATTTTCTTTTTGCTCTTTCATAATTTGATTTTAAAATGTAGCCTATCCATATTTACATGTTAACCTGTAAGGACTCTTTTTATACTGCACATGTACAGCAAAAAAAAAAAGTCAACTTCTCTAGTTTTGAGAAATGACATTAAAGATGAAGTGATAAAATAGATGGCATATTTTCATCCAGTGTATTTGTATGGGATATCATTATCATTGTGGGAAGAAACCTATGATATGTCAGTGTGTAGCAGAAACACAATGAGTGTTTTCAGAAGATCAAAGGAAGGCTTGTCTGGGTTTCTGTCCTGGAGGTAAAGGAGAGAACTTTAAAGCAGTGATGGCTGCCATTTGAACATATTAACCTTTCATTTGTTCTCTGTGGCAGTGTAGATAAAAGAGGCCGGATTTGCTAGAATAGATGGTGAATTGCTCTATTTACATGTAGCCAGTTCAAGGTTGCAGCGTTCTTTGTTTCTTTCCTGCTCAGAGACAAGAAACCAGGAGCTACTTGCTACCTTAGTCGATGTTAATAAGGTTAGTTCAGACACTGCTGCTCAGCCCTCAGAGCAAGTACCTCCACACTGCAATTAAACTCTTCAATTTAAAGAAGCACCAAACTTTGTATCAGAAGTCAGAGAAGAAAGCAGTCATATCTTACTTTATTTTTGAACTTTGTTCATCCCTATCATAATCAAGAATTCTCTCAAAATTAACAATTTTACATATTGTATATTTGAACATTGATGGAGGCTTTAAATTCCCAACAAAAGTATTAATATATTTTCTTCCCAAGACACTAAATTAAAAGATTCCTTCAGCCTGTTAACCTGCATTTCTACCCTAAAAAATAAGGCTAAATGAACCATTGACACATGAAACGTGAAATTGACACATGAATGTACTTCAAAAGTGCCACTGATTACGGACTTAAGGCAAAAATCACAGTAATAACCCTATGTTGAATGCGAAGCACAATTTCTCAGCTTTCAGAAACAGTTTGAATTTTTCCGATAGGCCAAATGGTCGCGTAATTACAGTAATTCAAAGTACGTTTGATCTGACGTCTCAGAGGTGATGCGCTCCGTGTTGACCAGCTGTTTACGGCAAGAAAGGTCAGGTAACGGGTGCTTCAGCAGCGATCGCCCGGTGTTAGCGGGTTAAAGTCTCCTTATAGCTGTGTACAAAAAACTTTAACGGACTGGATATTCGAATAAGGGGGTTTCCGTTTTGATTGGAAGATGTTGACACTGCGTCTGTAACTGGCAGCTGTTGGCTAGGCTTCAGCGTTGCTAATTTGAGCCACAGAACTGGACCTCTTGACTGTGTTTGGCTTTAACTTTGGTGTAATTCTAGTATTTTAATAATTTGTTACTTAGCACGCAATAGCAGGTACATTATGTGGACAAAAGTACTGGGCCTCCTACACATTACACCTACAGGAACTGTTCGGCCAAGGAGCCCCATGCCATGAATGTTCCGGTGCACAATTTTTGTGCTGATGTTAATGCCAGAGGGGTTTGAAACTCTACCGTTAATTAGTCAGCAGAATGTTGGGGACATTTACGCACTATGCACCTCAGTTTAGTGACTCCACTCTGTAACTTTGTGGTCTGAGTTGAACACTTCTGCTTTACAATAATGCCATGTTTAGTTTATTGTGGACTATCTAGAAAGAAAATCATGTCAGGAACTGACGTGTTGCACCGTAGCATTCTGTTACAGTACCACGCTTGAATTCAGTGAGCTCTTTAGAGACCCATTCTGTCACAGATGTTTGTAAAGGCAGACTGCATGCTAGCTGCTTGATTTTGTACACCTGTGGGAATGGGATTGAAAACACCTCAATTCAAAGAAGTGTGGCCCACTACTTTTGTTGTTTATCTGTCTGAACTGTGAGCCAGTTGTTTTGCTTTTTAAAACAATGTGCCTTCCGCCCACCATACAAAAACTGTATGGAGGTACACAGAGTTACGCGAGGACAAGAAAGGATGAGGAATATGTTTACTAACAACAGGTAGTTAGGTTTGTGTTTTTTTTTTTTTGTCAAAAATTGAGTTAAACCCTGATGCTCATATATACACTGCTCAAAAAAATTTAAAGGAGCGCACTTTAATCAGAACAGGATCAAGTCAATTAAACTTGTGGGATATTGATCTGGTCAGTTAAGTAGCAGAGGGGGTGGCTAATCAGTTTTAGCAGCTTGAAATTAACAACAGGTGCTCTAGAGGGGCAACAGTGAGACAACCCCCAAAACAGGAGTGTTTTTACAGGTGGAGTCCAGTGATATTTTTTCACTAGTTTTGCATTTGGCTAGGGTCAGTGTCACTACTGGTTCTTGGAGCCTACAGAGGTTGCACAGATAGTCCAACGCATTCATTATAGCACATCATTATATGCCATTGCCAGAAGGTTTGCTGAGTCTTTCCCTACACTGCCAAGAGCATGGAGAAGATTCCAGGAGACAGGCAGTTACTGTAGGAGAGCTGGACAGAGCTGTAGAAGGTCCTTAACCCATCAGCAGGACCAGTATCTGCTCCTTTGTGCAAGGAGGAACAGGATGCTAGAGTCCTACAAAATTACCTCCAGCAGCCCACTGGTGTGAATACCTCTGACCAAACAGTCTTCACAAGGGTGGTTTGAGGGCCTGACATAGTGACTCTAGTGGGCCTGTGCTCACTGCCCGGCACCATGGAACCTAACTGGCATTTGGCATAGAACACCAGAATTGGCAGATCCACCACTGGCACCCTGTGCTTGCCACAGATGAGAGCAGGTTCACCCTGAGCGCACGTGAAAGGGTCTGGAGAAGCTGTGGAGAACGTTATGCTGCCTGTAACATCATTCAGCATGACCGGTTTGGTGGTATCGGGATGAAATCCTTGGACCCATTGTGAGACCCTATGCTGGCGTGGTGGGTACTGGGTTCCTCCTGGTGCACGACAATGCCCAGCCTCATGGGGTGAGAGTATGCAGGCAGTTCCTGGAGGATGAAGGAATTGATGCCATTAACTGGCCCCCACACTCACCTAACCTAAATCCAGTAGAACATCTCTGATACATTAGGTTTTGGTCCATCCAATGCTGCCAGGTTGCACCTCAGACTTTTTAGGAGCTCAGTGATGCCCTGGCCCAGATCTAGGAGGAGATCCTCCAGGACACCATCTGTTGTCTCATTAGTAGCATGTCCTGATGTTGTCAGACATGCATACAAGCACGGGGGTGCCATAAAACTACTGATTACATTTTTGAGTTGATGCACTGAAATTTCGGCACTGCCTGCTGCATGATTTTTTACTTTAGTTTTCAAGGTGTCTTTGAATTCAGCCCTCTGTAGGTTGATAATTTTAATTTATATCAAGTGATGTGGCATCCTTTTATTCCTCACCAATTACCCAGTCCATGTTAGGAAAAAAAGGCTGATATCAGCTTATTTTCCCCCATTGAGAGCAAATGTTTCAAAGTGTTCCTTTAATTTTTTTGAGCATACACCTTTAATGTCTATAGTCACACCATTTATCCTTAAATTCAAACAGTGCCCTATCCCAAACACAGACTAAAAGTGGCTGACTTTGTAAATAAGCTTTTACTATTACATATGTTCCATTTCTCTTTTTTTGCTTGGTCTATATATTGAGTTACAAACTAATAGAACAGATACCCAGAATGCGTGTAAAAGAATAAAACTCCAGGTTTATGTCTCTGAAACAAGACCTAGTATTAACACTGGACCTTTTGTGTGCACTGCCATATAATTAGGTGCATATGAGTGACTGTGACTGTGCATATATTGGTGATGTAACTGTGTGTGTGTGTGTGTGTGTGTGTGTGTGTGTGTGTGTGTGTGTGTGTGTGTGTTTTAGGAGATTGCCACTATTTGCACTTGAGCAGGATGGACTTGTGCTATCCTTTCTAAACCTATTGTAAGCACAATGGTTATGGTGCAGCCAGTGATACAGCTGTATACACACAGCTACAAGGCTGCTCCTCATCACCTACTCTCACCTTTCAGCTGTTCTTACTCAAATGACAAAACACGGTTCTGTGTGAATCATAAGTCGCCGAGCAGAAGCTGAGCCATCTGACATCAGAATCTGAAGTCCCCCCTGCCACGTGCCAAATGCCAGTGTATCATGCAGCGCATAATAAATAAGACAGTGTGCAGGTTTTCAGGTAATACCAGGTAATGGTGATATATTATATTTCTCATTTAATGTAGAAAGTAAATGTAGTCTAAATTAAAACAATTATACATAGACCCACATTGCAACTGGACTGCATATTATCAACATGAAATTTATCAGGGGCTGCATGTTTTTGTCCAGTAGCCAAAGGAGTCTACAATTAGTTGAATTTGTATTGGCAAATTCCCTTTAGTTACTTCATCACCAAAATCAGTTGTTTCAGTTCTGTGATGTCTCTGAGGATATTCGCACCATTTATCAGCTAAACGTCAGGCTGATGGTGACTTTTTAAGCTTTCCAAACCCCTCAACAACAGCTTCTTGTTTCACGGCAAATCAAAATGCCTCCCAGGTGCGTTGTTGAACGAAAACTCGCAATTTTGACACTGAAGCATCATCAAGCTCTGAAGTTTATTTAGACTGCGTTTGAGGTGGAAGCGGTCAACCTGGGAGGAGTCGTATGTCAGAGTATAAAACATGACATTTCCTGTTTCCAGTAGGTTGAGCTCTAGCTATCGCTGACTATTAGCATATCAATGTGGTATATCGGGACGCTTACGAAATGTGACTTTTGGGACAGATTCGGCAATGTGTCTACGTGTCTCATGGCGAAACAAAAAAAATTTCCATGGCACCATGGTCATACACATAAGTGTATCAAATTTCATACAAGTATGTGACACAGCCCTGGGGCTCGTCTTTTGCAATTTTATAGGAGGCACTACCAAATGAATTTGCTCTGCCCATGTGTGAGACCATAAAATCAATACATATTCATTCATGTGTATATATAAATATATAAATAAATAATTAGTGTATTTTACAGTAGGTGCCTGTAGGACTATAATAAGATTTGATGCTTCATAGCATCCTCTCAGATGGTTTGGATTGCAACCTGTGTATTATGAACATATTTGCTGTACAATTTCTAATATCCTGCTTAATATTGCAGTGTTTTTGCATCTGCTGCTGTTCTGAATAGCCTTCAGTTTTGGATTGTTTGCCAATTGAACACATTAAATAATGTATGGTGTGGAGGTTTAGCCTCTACATTTCCCCCCGCAGCAACTGTTCACTCTGCAGTGTTGTTATAGTCTTCATGGAAAAGCTGTAACATGGCTAGATCAGATTAAATCTTGAGACACACACACTCAGTCTTTTTTTTAATCATTTCAGAGAACATTATATTAACTTACCTTCATTTCCTGGATACCAGATCATGTCCACCACTTACTCTTACTTGAACCCTCATCTTCTCCTTCACGATTTACCTCACTGGGACCTCCTTTTTCATCCCAAATGGAACTCTAGTGAAAACTATTGTCCCCAAAACATCAGTAATACAAGAACATACACAGAAAGCAAGTGGGGATGCTGTCTGTAAGGAAAAGATATTCAGAGGTATTGTATCATACCCAGTGAAACAGAGCAAACAAGAAAGGAAACTGGTGAGGCATGAATGGCACTGAAGCACAGTGAAGACTTCTACGCTCAGCTGAAATAAAACTACTACAAATAAATTAGCTAAAATTTAGCTGAACAACATAAGTGCAAAATTATACAAAGCACTATTTGAAACAAGTGTGATGTTGCCTTGCATTTGAAAGAATAATCTTTCGGCCTCTTGCTTACCATGTGGAACACAGATTTTAAATCTCAGGCCCCTTTTACATGGCACCGTTTCAAAATGAAAACAGTGTTGTTCTGATGCGTTTCGGCCTCCCGTTTACACGAGAACGGAGTGAAAATGATGCGTTTTGGAAACGGGGTCCAGAGTGGAGAGTTTCCAAAACGCTCCGGCCTGCGTTTCCGTGTAAACCGACGAATCCGGGGGCACTCACACATGCGCAATTAGGCTGCGACCGCCACAGTTTTCTGCGCATGCGCTAATAGATAAACAACACTTGTTAGGGTTAGGATTCATGAGTGTGTAACCCAGTGTTAAAAATACCAGAAAGAATTAAGAAATACTGATTTCATGTCTTATTCTAAGAATGAGATTAAAAAGTGATGTACACAGTTAAAAAATAAGTCCTTAAAGTTGATAAATATATGTAATTAAGGGTTTTTATACTTAAAAAACAGTGCAATGCACCTTTA
>JAVDPK010000530.1:104106-119865 GCA_034780415.1 Cichlasoma orientale | reverse complement strand
GACTGGACTTGTTGCACAGGTATCATCCTATCACGGTACCACACTGGAGCTCACTGAGCTCCTGAGAGCGACCCATTCTTTCACTGATGTTGGTAGAAGCAGTCTGCATGCCGAGGCGCTCGGTTTATACACCTGTGGAAGTGACTGGAACACCTGGATTCAATGATTTGGATGGTGAGCGAATACGTTTGGCAATATAGTGTCAAACTGTTCCTGCAATGCACTCTGGTGGAACCCATTGTGAATGTGGTGAACACATACAGCATCTGTACATACTAAATGTGGAATACACCTCAAACCTCTCGTCACAGCAGACCTGTTGACTTGTCATAGGACAGGAAGCACAGATGTAAGGAGTAACATTAATGATGGCTCGGGGCAGAAAACGACAGCTGCAAGGTCGCCAGGAAACAACACCTCCCCTACTCCCCTACTGGTTACATGCCTCTAGCTGTCAATCAAAATGCTGCTGCATACACTATTGTTGCTATTTTGGCTCACAATAAATATCAGTGCAGAAGCTGCATGTGATTGTGTGGTCAAATAGCATCTGTGTGTCATGTTTCTTTTCAGAGATTAATCAATTAAAGCTTTTCTTTATACTCTCTGTGTCTCTACCTTTAGTTCCATTAAATATTTCACAATATAAATAAAACTGCACTTTGAGCAAAGTCTTGCATTTTGTGCATTTTAAAGAAAATGCATGAAGAGCTCAAGGTTAAAGTCAGGGTTATGGAATTGTATACGGGCTCAAATGCTATTTGATGACACCAAATCGTTCAAGCGTGCATTGAGTCAGTACACACGTTAGACTCCAGAACTGGACCACCTGAATATAATGCAGTAACATTACAAATAAAGCTTTTTCTAACATAGCAAAATGAAAAAGGGCTGTTATAAATAACTCTGTATGCAGCTGTTCTGTCAGAAATATAAGAATGCATGGGGGGGCTACTCTGTGTGCCAAACTCTGAAATGTGTTAAAGAGCCTCCAGTGAGACTTGATCTTAAACATGTACATAGCATTTTGAAGCAACAGTAACTGGATGTAAATGAAATTAGTGCAAATTTTCTCTTGCAGACACATTTGATTTATTGACTAATACCAAACCACACTGGCAGTTCTAAGGGAACAAAGAGCATAAGGGTCCAACCCAGAAGGAGCTGTCATACCAGCTGAGACGTACAAGCTTTATGAATCTCCTCTGCTGTCTACAGTAAATTACACCAAAGCAGGCCAGATATTTGCAGTCAGATTCAAACATGGACATAATCACTACGACATCATGTGTTATTTTTTTGGATTCTGCATTTTGAAACCTCGAAGTTTGTGTTTTATCTGCCACCATGTTTTTTTTTTTTGGATCCAGATATAAACAAACACTATATGGACAAAAGTATTGGACCCCACTTTATTTTCTTTGAATCCAGGTCACACTGCCACAGGTGTTTAAGCACCGAGCCGCGCAGCCTGCCTTTACAAGCATTTGTGAATGAATGGCTGGTTGTAAAGAATCGAGTGTGGTGCTGTAATCGGGTGTAATAGGATGCAACAATTCAGTTTGTGAAATTTCTTCCCTCCTGAATTATGGATTGCTATTAATAGGGAACTACAGCAACTCAGCCACAGCGTGGCAGATCACGTGAAGTTAGAGCGTGGGGCTGCTGAGTGCAGAGTGTGTAAGACAACACTGCCGACTTAGTAAGTGCAGAGTTCCAGACCTCCTCTAGCATAAACCTCAGTACAAAAACTGTGTGCCAGGAGCTTCATGTCACGGGTTTCCATGGCTGAGGAAGTCATGCAGGTGTAATGTGTAGGTGACCCAGAACTTTTGTCCATATACACTGTGTGCACAATTATTAGGCAAGTGAGTATTTTGACCATATTATCATTTTTAGGCATATTTTCTAACTCCAAGCTGGAATGTTTAATGGATTTAAGCATAGCAGATGTTGTGTATCTGTGTAATGAGGGAGGGTGTAGCCTAAGGAGGTCAACACCCTATAGCAAGGTGTGCATAATTATTAGGCACTTTTTTCTCCTTTAGGCAAAATGGGCCAAAAAAGATTTAACTGACTCTGAAAAGTCAAAATGACCAAAAGTCTCTCAGATGGATGCAGCGCTCTTGAAATTGCTAAGATATTGGGGCGTGATCACAGAACCATCAAACCTTTTGCTGCAAATAGTCAACAGCGTCACAAGAAGTGTGTTGAGAAAAAAAGACGCAAATTGTTGAGAAGAAGGAGTTGAGGAGAATCAAGCGTGAAGCTGCCAGGAACCCATTATCTTCCAGTTCTGTCATATTCCAGAACTGCAACCTGCCTAGAAGTACAAGATGTTCAGCACTCAGGGACATGGACAAGGTAAGGAAGGCTAAAGCCTGACTGAACAAGATACATAAGCTGAAGCGTCTAGACTGGGCCAAGAAAAATCTGAAGACAGATTTTTCAAAGGTTTTATGGACGGATGAAATAAGAGTGACTCTTGATGGACCAGCTGGATGGGCCCGTGGCTGGATCAGTAACGGGCACAGAGCTCCACAAGGTGGAGGTGGGGTACTGGTATGAGCTGGTATTATTAAAGATGAGCTGGTTGGACCTTTTCGGGTTGAAGATGGGCTCAAACTCAACTCCCAACCCTACTCACAGTTTTTAGAAGACGCTTTCTTTAAGCAGTGGTGCAGGAAGAAGTCTGCCTCTTTCAAAAAGACAACGCTCCATCACAGTACTCCCCTGCAGGGCTCGCCAGTAAAGGTGTTAAAGATGAAAAATGTATGACATGGCCCCCTTCCTCACTGGACCTGAACCCAGTTTTGTGCAATTCTTAAACGGGAGATTTACAGTGAAGGAAAACAGTCCACCTCTCTGAACAGTGATCCAAAAACTGACTCCATGAGTGGAAAGATTATCACTGTTATTGAAAAGAAGGGTGGCTCTATTGGTCACTGTATTTTTTTTTATATGTCAGAAATGTTTATTGGAAAGTTTTGAGTTGTTTGTTTCTCACTTTCTCACTTGAACAGATGAAAATAAAAAAGTGAGATGGGAAAATGTGTGTTTTATGTTTAATATGTGCTGTGTAATAATTCTGCACATTAATAGTTGCCCAATGATTGTGCACATATAGATGCCAAACCTCACTTTTACTTTCTTAAACATTCATGTCTGAGGATTATTAACATTCTGGATTAACCGGGAGCACCGTACTTGGTGATTAATGAGGATAATCCTCAAGAATCGCACTTGCCTAATAATTGTGCGCACAGTGTAGTGTATTTAGACCAGAGGGGGAAGTGAAGTCAGTGCTAGCCTGAGTGGTTAGCAAGCTGCATCCATAACCTGTGTGTGAGCGATGCACAGAGCTACACGTAGCTACATATAATAGGCTTTGAAAGTTCTGGAATTTCACACAGGAAAACTGGAGCTTGGACTTCTTGCACCATCTCATAGCAAACCATATAATTTGTCACAGTTCAACAGCACAAACACAGTTGAGAAGCCCAGTTCAGTGAGGCCTGTGTCAGGACTGAGTCTTAACAAAATGCAAAAAGGAAAAAAAAAAATCCCATAAATTGGTTTTGAAGGTGGAATTTGGTTATAAAGACCATAACCAGTTTATAACAGGCTGGAACATGTTTATTTCTGAGTGCGGACTGAGTTGGTTTTTTGAGTCCGTGTCGAGTGGCCATTAGAGGAAGAGCAGTTTTTGGCACTTCATAGGTTCATTTTTCATCACCGGACGTTGTCGCTTCATTCAAATGTAATAATAATAAATAATAATAAATAAGTGATGTACTGATATATTGAAGCTGAAATAGCTAACATATTTAGCTGAGAGACCTACAAAACAGATGGAGTTATAGTGACTGTGACAGGTTCATGATCACTAAAATCAGCAGCTTCCAAATATACTGTAATTATGATAATACTGGATGCTGTTACGCTACACGTGTGTGACTGGTTTGGTACGTGCTGATTCTGTTGGTGTCATCCGGACATTGGCTTTATTTTTATTCATTTCCCAACAGTGGATTCTACTGAAAAAATGTTTCAACTGATCTTTCTCTCTGAAACGTTTGAAGCTCAAAAAGCAAAGCTTCTATACGTGTTATAAGAATAACATGTATTGATAATCTGTTTAAGAATACATTCCTCATCACTTTTATATCCGTCACCGCGGTGGTGCCGGGGAGGCCTCTGTGTGGAGGATCGTCCTGGATTTTAACAAACAACAATTTCTTGACTGATCACACAGGTGTCCATTTTAATACCAATTTACATCTAAATCTGATAATAACAGGACTGGATTGTTATATTTATCATACAGTAGATTAAAACTCAATGGCCGATACACGAATTAAGACAGGTCTGTATCCAAAGGAAAATCAGCAAAGCGCACTTGTTGCTCGGCACCTAAAAGGTGTTTTCTGACGCATCTCTCCACTGAATAAGGCTGTTGGCTAAAAAAATATGTGCAACACAATGCGCTTGCAACCACAGATAAAGAACAATTTTGGTTTTCCTCCAGCACAACTGCTAAGAGGACAGTGAACAGACTGAATGCAGGACATTCACACGGAAATATCTTGGCTGTTTTGTTTCATTTGCTGTGTTTTTCTTCTGTGTTCCTTCTGTTTGTACAACAAAATAGATCCTCTGAAGGGTTACCCTGCGCGGCTGGTGTCCCGTTAATCATAATCATCGTATTCTGGATCCATGTCTTCACCCTGGTAGTACGTCCCCTGCGTTGAGTAGGACCTTGTCTTCATTGAGCAGTTGGTGTCCATCAAAATAGCCTGAAAAGGCAATTGTTGAAAGGTTGTCAGTTCACTGCATGTGTCAGGATTACTTGAGTAAAACAATCTTTTTTGACTGAACCTGAAGTTTTATGCTCCCTTTGGTAACATAGTAACAGCATTTCCAGTGTTAGCTCAGGAGCATTTTTAGAAATGGATCTTTTATTTCTCTAATTTCTTCTTTTGTTTACAGCCATCTGTAAAACGAATTCAGTGAACCAGTCACCAAGCAGTGAACTGCCCAATAAAAAAACTGAGCAATTCATGATCATATCCCTCCTGTTTGTTTTCCTTGCCCTGCCTATGCTCTTCACAATTGGCTTTAAACTCGTATTACTTCCTTTTAGAGCACCGACTGGCATTTATTGACCCCACACTGCTGACCTTCTCTACACTTCATTTCACTGCTTCAGATCTACTGACTGGTTTCTGTTGGCTGCCCCCAGGTTTAGGCTGGGGGGCAATAGAGCATTTGCAGACAGAAGAGCCCCAGAATAGCCTTCAACTGGAAAATCAGAAGGCCAACATCAACATCCATCTGCATTTAGATATTCCCTGTTTCTCCTTATTTTATACTTCTCCAATAAATGTTTACTGTTTCATTTTCTTTTGTGTAAGTTACAGCTGAATAATCATGTGACCAGAATTAGGTGATCAAACATTTGGATCAACCATGATGAAAGCTTATCAAGCATCAGAGAAAAATACAGCAGAGGAAATGAATGTATAGGGTGAACGTGTCTGTGGCAGGATCGGCTGAAGCAAGGACTCTACATGCAAGTGTTTAGCTCTGCTCCCCCAGCAGGCCACAGTGCTGCGACCTGCGCTTGCTACATCTGACTTATAGAAAATCTCCAACATGCAGTGATCTTGTCTGAATTTTGCTGAGCTTGCCTTCCAGGGCTTCCACATTTCTGTGTGTATATGAAGGATCTTGTTGACTGTGTTTAAGTATATTTTGACTCTTACGATTTTCTCTTCTTGTCCTGGGGGATTCCTCAGAAAGAGGCAGAGAGGAGCAAATAAAATATCCACTATTCCAATGATGGTCATCAGCCAAGGAAAGCCAATACTCTCAGCAATGGAACCTCCGATCGATGGACCTGTATATGGAGAAAACAGATCACTTTCTGGTTTAGTTTGTTGATTTGGGGGAGTGCAGCACTTTGCAGAGGAGCTGAGTGTGAACAAAATGATATATAGATGGAATAATGGGGTAATGTTAGGATAGAGGATCACGGCAACATTACCACTTAGTAATAATATGGTGGTGGGGTCCAAAAGTCTGACAGCAATTGTAAAGATACTTAAATGCTATTTAATATTCTGCCACTTGTATCCACAATCTCATTCTTTTGGTCACTACAGGTAAGGACGTAGATCAACTGGTAAACGGACAGCTTTTATGATCTAGGGTTTGTACCCTACAGTTTAAAGCACCTTGAGGGAACTGTTGTTTTCTGTTGATTTCATGATATATAAATAAAATTTAATTAAACTGAATTATTCCTCCACGCACAGCTCTTGTAATTGTGGTCAAATATTCAATCTTTATCTTGTCTGACCATAAACCGTTTCACCAGAAGGTGTTTGGCTTGTCCATGTGAACAGCTACTGATTTCAGTCGAACTTGAAGGTGTCAATTTTGGAACAGGGGCTTCTTTCTTGGTCTCAGTGACAGTGACACTGGTGTTCTATCAGTTTACAGTTTCTGGCAGGCTTGAGCCGTGGTGGTTCCTAGGTTGTGTACAATTGTTTGAACGGATGATCCTGGAATCTGCAGTTCTTTAGCAATGGCTCCAAGAGACGGTCCCAACTTGTGTAGATCTACAGTTCTCCTTCTTAGATCTTCACTGAGTTCCTTGGACTTTCCCATTGTTCTGATTATTGGTCAAATCAAAGAGAATTGCCAAACAAATCCTTTTCATGCTGGCAAAGAGAAACTACTAGTTGTAGTCAATCATGATCAGAAATGACAGGTTCATAGGCTTGGCCTTGTTGAGGTAAAAGACACTGTAGAACCTTCAGCACCATTTATTAAAAAAATTTATTGAGCCTGTATGTATACTTTGAACCTTGTGTGCCAAATTCTTGTTTTTTTTTTAAGTCATTAAAGGTGATGTATGCTGTGCAATCATTCCATCCTGGAAAAAGAACAGTAGAAATTAAAAGCCCCAAATTACTATGATATTCATGCCAATAATAAGGGCATGTAAACTTCTGACCACAACTGTAAATCTGAGTGAAATAATGCTTAATTTTCCGTCTCTGCTGCTCCACAATGACGCTAAGATGACCTTCAGACAAGCAAAAAAGGTTTCCAGGGATTGGTACTGCCATCGTACAGGTCTTACAGCCTGAGGTCAAAGTGTTGTGCCGTTGGTTCTTGCTTACCTAATGCAAATCCCAAGCAGAAAGCCACATCAGCGATGGCATACACACTCCCGTAAACAGACACATGCCGCAGGTCCACCAAGTAACCCATTATAGGCATCATAGAGGAATCCACCATGCCTGTAACACAATCAATGATGGCCTCCATTATAAAATTCTGCACACATTCATAGGTGAAATTATTATATTTAGCAATCTTACCAATAGCAAAACCAACACCAAAGTTAGGAAGAATCAGACCGTAGATGTCTCTAGCAAAGGGGACCTAGGAAAAATAGATTGTGCTCATTTTAATGATTGATTTGCATTGCACGGGAGTGTAAAGAACAAACATTATATAACGCGAGAAGCTGGTTGCTTTTTAATTTTAGCATAGAAATCATTGAGAAGTCACACTGTCACTGGCAGAATGAGAGTAATGTAATATAGAGGAAATCACTTCCTTCTTTTTTTAAGGGTCTTCTATACATAAAAAAAATATCATTGTCTGATTTCATACATTGACTTAAAGTGCTACACATCGCAGTGAACATCTAGTGAATTTGCTGCCACATTTCCACTAGCTGGCTTACATAATGCACACATCGTTTACGTCCTCTTTAAAGAATAACGTTTCAGGTCCATTTCAAACTTGGTAACCAAATGGGGCTCATAAAATTTCCCATACTTGTGGTGTAGCTGCGCTGCACATACTTACACATATTACACTGATCCCAACCACAACCATTCCAGTAAGAGCACAAAGCCATCTGTTGGGAAGAGAAGGAGTAGTCAGTTTTACTACCATAATATGAAGTGAAGGTGTGATTTATGTAGTCTGAACAGCACCTCATCTCTATAAATTCTTAGTTAAACATGTGTGATGCCAAAATGAACAACACTGGGCTTTGTGGGCACAGAAATTCTGAAATACAATACGTTTGTGAATGCATTCACACTATCAAATACAGCCACATGGCATCCACTACGAGTGCACAGTCGGTGTTGGAACTCTTTACACTTCTCATCTATCTTGGTTACATAGGAAAAAGTGGGGGACCACCAAACAATTTTCAGCCAGTAGTAGAAGGGCATATAGTAACTCTGGATGATGATGCCACTTATAAGTATGTAGTGTGCATAGTGTGCTATGTGGAACGGAAATATCCAAACTAAGCAACACTGACTTTGTTGGAATCACCAGCCCAGAGTAAGCTCCATAAAATGCCAACAAAAATCTATATTTTAACTTCCACATAATCTAAAAGTTGTGAATAGCAGGCAATATGACAGTGACACTCATACAGTATCATTGGAGCAGTTCTAAAAATGATCCACCGCAACCGAATTTGATGCAGCAGAGCTGAAGCAACAATGCTGCATTAACACTGCAGAACTAAATTTGCTACATTTGCTGCACCATGTGCAGCAAAAACACAAACTAAGGGCAGGCTGCATTTTGATAACAGATACTGTCGGCTGCAGGGATCTCCAGGGTCGAAAGCATTCAAAGAAATCCTGTTTGAAGCGGAACAGACTGGGAAAGAACACAAAGTAATATTTTAAAATTGAGCTTAGATATGGAGTGAAGTTGTAATCTCACTGTGCTAAAAGACCCTTTTGTACATATTGTTTTCCTTGTTATTTTTTTGACCATTCTTCTGTTAGATGATCATTGTGAATAAGGAGACAACCCCAAACCCAATAACAATAGTTTTGGCTCATATGAATGCTATCCAGATACCCAGAGTTATATTACACAGTCTCACAGAAAATAATGTGTAACAGCTACTAGGTCCACAGTGCATAATGTAGTATTTTCACAATAAAACTACAAGATGCCTACATTTTTGGGGGTGTATTCTTTGGTTGGGATTTGATACACAGGTAACCTATAAATGCAATAAGTGGTTAATATTGTGAAAAGGTCTGTTTGAACCATTTTTAGTGTTTAAGCATGACCTAACAGAATGAGAGACATGAACTACATGAACTATCCTTGGTGTACACCTCTTAAAGTAGACCAATCACAATCATAGACAAACCACAGAGAAATAATCAAGTTATGAAATTCAAGAATGATGTGTGCTGGATGCCAGCAGAAAAAAAAAATGATGAAAAAAGTTTGCATGTAACGATTTCAGTTTTTTTAAATGAATAAATCTTCTATCTGTGGACCAACCATTTTCCATGTGACTGGGTTCTTGTTTACTGTGATTTTCCCCAAACATCAAAAATCTACTTCTTGCATAATTGCAGAAGGCTTTGTGAGAATGGCTGAAACGTTACACTGTGTATTATAATTATGTGAGATGCAGCACAAAGGTTGTTCCAGAACCAAATCCTCCAAGCTCAGAGTTTAAAAAGTGTAGTACTCTGTAAGGTGCAGTTTTTATTGCATTACAGTCGCACTTATTACAATATGCAGCAGCTGTGTTAGCAGTGACACAAATACTTGTGTTACAGCAGCAGAAGGCTGTACTGGCAGGACCAGCAGAAGTAGCAATGACGGTCCCTGTAGTAGCCGCCTCTGTTAGTGGTGGAAGCAGTTTTCTAGTAGTTTGTGTTGGTGAAGTGATTTTAACATTAAGACTGGGTTTATGGTAGTACTGAAAACAGTTTTGGTGAATGGCACCAAGCCAATGGAAGACATATACAGAGACAAATTATGGATTCCCTGTATCGTCAAAGCTTCAATAAAGCCAGCCTCACAAACACTCAAAACACTGAAAACTCATTTAGAGGAGCAGAAACAGATATCACACAGACACAGGGGAAAGAGAGAGAGGAGATAAGGGTAATTTCCCTCCCTACCTCCCCATCTTGTGTGCAAACGTGCCGAAGATGTTGGTTCCAATAAGGTAGGAGATGGACGCTGGTAAGAAGGCGACGCCTGTGCCAGAAACAGACACACACAGACATGAGAGGCTGAAGGTGTGGGCAGTATTCCCAGAGATAACCAGATCTCTATCAGTGCCTCATCACTGAGCTGCTGTACATCTTCTATTGTCTCTAATGAAGACTTGTGCTTTCCACCTGCCAGCATGTGACACCCTAATATCCTGTTCCCCCTCATCCTTTTTATCTGACCTAGACTTCATATGAAGCTGGCTGCAGGAAGAAACTAATAACAGCAAAGAATACAGGAAGGCTTGGTATAGAAACTATCTGCTATGATGGACAAGTGGCACTTTTGCATGTCGTCACTAAAAAAAATCATAGATATATGTTATATAAATGAAAGAATGCATAATATTTTATTGTACAAGTTCAGTTTTATTTAATTTTACTTATACAACAACGATCACCTCAAGGTGCTTTATAGTGGAGGGTAAAGCTCCAATAAAAGAGAGAAGAAGAGAGAATCCAACAAATGATAAATGTTCTCATATAGCGCTTTTCTACTATACTCTAAGCACTGTATACAACATGAAAGCACCTAAGTGCTTTCAATCTAACATTTACACACATTCACACTCTGATGAGCAACTTGGGGTTCTGCATCTTGCTCAAGGACACTTTGGCACACTGAGTGGAGCAGCCAGGGAATGAACCACCAACCTTCTAATTAGTATAATTAGGAGATGACCCGAGATGACCCGCTCTACCAGCACAGCCACCGGCATAACACTCAGACTATCCCCTATAAGAAAGCACTCGGTGACTTCGGGAAGAAAGAGGAATGGTTCTCCAGCAGAACCAATCTTTGGAGTCTTTTGAAATGAAGAAAAAGAAATGCATTCCCTACAGGAAGTACTTCTTCAAATATCAGTATCAGTGGTACTTTATTGGTTCTGAAGTTTGAAACTGTGTATTCGCTATTTTCAGCCATTCTTATTCACACACCATTCAAGTTCTGGCATATTTCACTGTCTGCTTTGGATTTTGGTGGAAGCCCGTGTCTTTGCCCTAAGCCCGACCATTCATATGAAAATGGTCGGGCTCATCCAGATCTTCTCTTGATTTCTACAGTTCCCCTCGGCCCCTTGATTGCTCAAACCTTTTGCATACAATTGTAGTAACCAGAGAAAATAATTATGTGCCCTCATGGATCTGTTGCCTTTGACTTGGAGCTATAAGGTCAGGTTACCCTGGAAGGCTTAAGATGCCAGTGTGCTTCAGCACAAGTACTTGGAAATATGTCTCCAGCTGTCTTTTTTAATTTGCTGACACAAATGTTTCTGAGTGTAACTGTCTGAAGGTGTGCGTCTTATTTCCGTATTTTTGTGCTCTTGTGTTTGGATTTCCCCCACTGACTGTAACTCCATCTTCCTGTGTGGAACAGCCTAACAAAAAATGAATTATGATTTCTGAAATGGCCAGTGTCCCTCATAATGTGGTGCCACAAAGGATATCGAAGTAACAGATATGCAGCAATGTCAACAAAAACTGAACATTTACACTCTGCAAAGCTAAACTCAGTGCTACATTTGTAGTACTGAACTGCATTTGAATGCCAGTAGTTACTATGTATGTATGTATGTATGTATGTATGTATGTATGTATGTATGTATGTATGTATGTATGTGTGTCTTAATAAACTCGAACATTTTAAAGGAAAGTATATCTAATTAGATGTGTGTATGCTTGTGTTTGTGTGAGTCCTCTGATAAGTGTGTGAGCTTTTATAAAGGCACTGTAACAACATATCTTCTGTGTGTGCAGAGCAGAGCTTTGTAAATACCTAGTTGCCATTTCCTGGCACACATGGTCTCCATCATCCAGATTGGCACCGTTGGCTCCATCATGCCAATAGCCATATTTCCAAAACAAATGGCACCTGGGGATGAAGATTGAAGATAAGTGCGGTGTCAATTATGGTCTATTTTTTTTTTAACCCTGGGTTTTCTGCCAGCTCTCATCCGCCTACACATGGACAAGCATGCAAACAGCCTGTTCTCTTTCGTCTATGCTGTCACAGTAATTGACATGCAGGGAAAAACTCACTAACATACGTATGAAATTTGGGCTCTTCTTGTTCCATAACAGAACATTTTTACCTTTCAGATGGTTGACAGGATAATGGTATATGACCCAGAGGAATACCAAAAAAAAGTTAGTTTGTGGAAGTAAGCTTGTTGAAGTCTCAGGGTGTGTCCAGGGCACTCAGGCAAACTTTGGAGCTATTTTTTTCAAATATGACCTCAGAGAAACACCATCAGTAGTTACAATACGGTTACGGTCTTAAATTGTACTTACCTGTAAGTGCAATTTATCTTCCAATAATTTACACATTATACGATTAAAATAATACAATTTATTATTTTCAAATAGCATTTTCAGTATTGTGAGCTTTGTATCACACTACCGAGGTAAACATAGCAGAAACTCTGCTGATTGAGGATTCTGGATGCCTGTGGCATAATTGTATGGATGTATGTATGTACCCCATAAGGCAGTGCAAAGATAATGCCGCCTCGCCAGGGAAACACTTGAGGTCCCCTACAGGAGCTTGAGGAAGTGGCGCAGCTGTGTATGAGCAACTGTGACTGCAATGAGATTACAGTGTTTATTTTAGTGGATAGATTGTGGCGCACTCACTTCACAACACAATTTCAAGCTCTATTTTTTACTTCATAACCAAAAAATCAATTGTTGCTCTCTGTTTGGCTGCTGTTTCTTATCATTTTCAACACCATCAGAAAGGCAATATGTTTTCTCACATCTGCGGTAAACTATTATTAATTTCTTACCTGCTGCAATTAGTATGTATGGATCCTTCATCAGTGTTAACAGCGGGGTCCCCTTCTGACTCTGATAGAAAGAGAGCATAATCACAAAATTCACTAGCAGATAAAATGATTTAAAATCTGTGATGCAACAATTAGGACCACCAAATATACAAACCTATACAGACTTTACCGACCATCAGGCCTAATAAATGTATGCAAGCTGGCTAAGGATGCGATTGCTTGCAATTATGATAAATGCTTAAAATAATGAACCTTATGTAAAAGGTAAATAATATAAGTCTGTGTAAGCAGCTGGCTTCAGTCAGAATAAATGAAGTCACGTGAATTACTAGTTGAGACCAGTGGAACGTGTTGATTAGCTGAGACCTGCTGCAAGTCTCCATGAAACCTTATTAAAGTGTCTGAACAGGCTTCTGTGCATTTACAGAACAGCAACAGTGAAGGTTAGTGAAACGGTGAAAGAATTTACTAATGAACACCAAAAGATTTTCTTGCTTTTCTTCCATTAGTAGCTGTCTGTATCGATGTCTTCATTACTATATTAGAACAGGTGTCATCCTGAAATACACCAAAGGAGTCTTTTTTCTTTCTTTTCTTAAGAAATCATTGTTTAGTGCTCAGAAATGTGCATAAAGAGCCTTTCGCTCTCTTCAAAATAAAATAAAAACATGCCCATTAGACACTGATGACAAGCACAAACACGCTCGTTAATAATGCCATGTTTAATAAAGACACATTTATTCGTGCGTTTAGATTTTTGGATTGTTTGCCATTTTTAAATTTTTTATTCATTTATTCATTCTCATTTTCTTATTTGAAATTCAAACCCTCTAAGTGGCCTTTACCTTATATGCTTGGTGGCTAATGATGCTGATGATTCAGCGTTTACATGCATATATAATTTAAAGCTACTTAAATTTAACTGAAGAACTCGAAATTAAATTATGTGGAATTGTAAAATGCTTCACACAGTGGTTTGATACAGAAAATGCCCAAAGAGATAGAATAAATGCACAGAATGAAGTGCGGGATGAATGTGTGTGACCGGGTAAATGGCTTGTACTGTAGTAAAAAGTACTTAGAACTGCAGGTACTAAGTGCTGTAAGTATCAGTTTATTTATGTGTATCAAATTAAAGGTGCTAAACAAAGAAAAGATTGAATTATTGAGAAAGAATGTGTATATGATAAAAACAATGTGGCCCTTACATGTCAGACCATTCATACCTGCAGCTTCTTGAACAGGTGAACTCTGATTTGGTACAGTGATGATGATAAAGTGACACAGCACAGCCATTTACATTTCCTTTCATTATATATTATCTGCATGCTATATTCCACATCCATACATACACACACACAGTTAATTGCAAATTGACACTAAATTGGATCTGGTATTATTGGTAGCTAGTTATGGGTGCTATAAATCTACTTTTGTTATCAGACTATTTATTTATTTCATTATTTATCTCTACTTTTATCTCTGCCATGGTCCTTTGCTCTCTTACATTTTCTCCTCTTTGTGACGAGCAAACTCGTAGTTCCCTTTCTCCACCTATCTCCACTCATCACTACTGTGAGGCAAACTGCACGTCTTTGGGGTTTTCTTTTATTGCCATCAGTAACAGCTCGAGGAATTTATGTGCATATGCTAAAATAATTGATTGTCAACATTCACTCGAGGCTAAAGATGGGAGCGCTGAGCTCCCTTTGTGCAAACACACAGTTTTAGCCATGCATCTCCAGAGTTTTATACATCTGGAAGCAGGTCTCCCACTTTCTCTGGTTCTCGTCACACTTTCTGTATTTACTGAAATGGTCTTTAGAATGTTCTGCAGCTGTAAAGGTCACCTTAATGAAGGCAGATAATTTTCAGGAAATGAAATATCAAAGCAGGCACGCTCACCTCTGGTGTCACCTTGGTGGGCTGAAGAACAAAGAGCTGCAGAGCTGTGAAGACATTGAGTTGTGAACCTTTGATATCTGAACAAACAGATATTAGTGGATTCTTTTTTTTCTATAGGACTTAGTTTGGGTACGAGAAAGAAACACAACTGTACCTCCATCAAACAGGGCCAGGAATGCCAGAATAAGGAAAGGAGCTGTCTTCCCAACAAACTCATACATCACACTGCCAAACGGGGGTCCAACTGTGGAGATAGTGCTGGGTGGTTAGCAATGAAGAAATGGATAGTTAATGCAGCTCAGGCTGTGTCAGTTAATGCAGACACAGCCTGAGCTGCACTAACAGACTCTGTTTATTATTTTTCTTAGTAAAAACTGCAGCTTCACTAAAGTTATCACAAAAAGTAAGGAAATTTGTATTTTTGTTATAACAGTGTTTCTAGGCAATAAATCTTACACCACTGGAAAACCTGTTTATTTTCCCTTAAATGGAGCCACATTTGTAAGGAAAATGCATTTGTGTGCAGCAGCCAAAAATTGTGGCATCGTGGCTAAGTTTATTTTCATCATTTATTTATGCACTGGTAATGCTGTAGCATGTTGTTTTCACAAGGCTGGACAGTTCACGTGTGGATGCAATAATCTAGCAGCTTCCAGTTTTTCTCAGATAAAGCAGACTTTACATTTGTAATTATTGTGGTATAATTTGCTTACAATGCTCTATAGAAATTCAAGAGTCATGAGTAAAAACTTCAAAAATATAGAGCCGCAGATCCAGACGTTCATGTCATGTTCACAGAAGAATTTAAACACTATGTATTCATACCTAACACGCCTAATGCCAAACCTCCCAAGGCGATGCCAATGGCATGACCTCGCTCCTCATCATCTGTGTACACACTAGCAAGCATTCCCATCCCTGAAAACACACAGTTGATACAGGGCAGCAGAGATATTAGCAATATTAAACAAAGTGCAGAGAAGACAGACTTT
>JAVDPK010000530.1:58306-77188 GCA_034780415.1 Cichlasoma orientale | reverse complement strand
AGGGTGTCCTGGTGCCACGTGCACTTGTGGACATCCTTATGTTCGAACATGGTGTTCGTTATGGACAAACTGTGGTTCGAACATAACGAACACCATGTTTGAACATAAGGATGTCCCTTTCTTGTGACCCTGAAATACTTAAACTCCTCCGCGTGGGGCAGCAACTCGCCCCTGAGCCAGAGTGGGCACTCCAGCCTTTTCCGGCTGAGGACCTAGAGGTGCTAATTCTCATGCCAGCCGCTTCACACTTGGCTGTGAACTATTCCAGTGCAAGCTGGAGGCCACCGCCTGATGAAGCCAACAGGCAAAAAGCAGAGATGAGATTCTGAGGCCACCAAGGCAGAAGCTTTCGCCACTTGGCTATGGCTAGAAATTCTGTTCATAAAAATTATAAACAGAATCTGTGACAGTGGGCAGCCCTGGCACAGTCCAGTGTGATCCCCCGATAGCTGGAGCACACCCTCCAGCGATTCCAAAAAGGGTGGGTACTCTGAACTGGTGCATCAGTGCAAACAGGCAGCACCAGTTCCCCGGCCCGAAAGCGCAGGGAAACAACCCTGTTGTCCACTGGTGAAAACTCCACTGTACAGGCATTAAGCCGTATGTTGGCTTACTGGAGTGTGAGTTTTGTGCGTGTGCTGTCACAGCCCTAAGTTGTTTGAAGTGTGCAGATATCTGTTAGTAAGTTACCGGGAGATGCAAATGTTTCAGGGTCCCAAGGCAGCTGAGCACTGTTTGACAATAAAGTAACAATTCATGTATATGGTAATTTTTCAATTCCTGAACAGGGAATCCAAACATTTATAGCTATAGTTTTAAAATGTTAAACTTTGATTAAGCTGAAGCCCGTGCCTTTATTGTTATTATTATTTTTATCTCTTGTCATTATTATTTGTAATGGTGCCCAAATCTTACTTTGATCTTTGAAGATGATGACGATATCTGTAGTGTACTTTGGCAGGACAGTTTTAGTTAACATAATAATTGCTGTACGACTGACAAGCTACAGCACCAGGGAAGTTCAGGGAATGTTGGCTTCTCTCTCTATTATCCATTGCTTGAACAGCTCTTCTGTCTGCTCAGCATCAGTGGAATAAACATTTGACAGGAATTCTAGTTCTGAAAAAAACACCAGTCAGAATGTCATAGCAAGCGGCCTCTGCTCATCACAGTATTGAATAGCCACATCATGCCAAAGTAAGCAAACACTGAAGAAGAGGCACAATGTCTGGCCGCAGACTTCACATCTTACACAAAGCTTTTAAAGGCAAGCTAAGTCAGCTGTGTTTGTGTTAATGTGACTTATTGTGAGGTAAACTTGGAGATGTACTAAGGCATGCTAAATTACTGCTGAGTGTGTTTATGTTTGAGGCTAATCCTAAAATGCCATGCTGGGTGAGAGTTTCAGCGTGAGCCATGTTGTTCATATTGAACGCTAGTGATCTAAGAGTGCAGTCACTGAAGATCACTGAAAATCACTTGCACCCAAAGCAGGGTTTGCTGAGTCATGCTTCTGCCATATACTGCACACTTGGACAAAAATATACATATATAGACATGCATGAGTTCATTTACTTCTCTTTTTGCTCTTCAAATACAGAAACACATACATATCGGTTCAGCATGGCTGCACTCTGCAGGTCACCTAAGTTCATGTCTATCATTTAATAATAATGCATTAGTCTTATATAGTGCTTTTCTAGACACTCAAAGACACTTTACAATTTCATACACGCTGCGATCATGCTTAATGGTGGTGAGCTACTAATGTAGCCACAGCTGCCCTGGGGCAGTCTGACTGAAGTGTGGCTGCCAATTTGCACCTACGGCCCCTCCGACCACCACCAAACACATTCACACTTATGCAATGTGGGTTAAGTGTCTTGCCCAGGGACACAACAACAGCATGCGCTCAGATGGGGACTTGAACCCTGGTTGCGAGGCAAGCACCTACCCAGTGTGCCGCTGCCACCCACAAAAACTGCAAAACTCCGATATTGATGTTCTGTTTACTTGTATTAATTCCTGGGAGAGGGAGAAACTTGCAAGCTTAGGTACACCAATGTAGCTGCAAGCAGCAATAAGGAGCCCAAGCAGTGAGACATGACAGTTGCTAGAAAACACACTGTGAGAACTGTAAGATCTGCCACCAAGTTGTATGGTAAAACACACTTTTGCTCATTACAGTGCCCCCAAAACGACACCAAATTCCCCTTGCATCCTCAGGGAAGAGTCCAAAAGCCTACTGTGAAATTTGGTCTTGATCGACCAAAGCACTGCCAAGATAAGAGTTCACTTCCTTTTTGGCAGCTTTGCCATCAAATTTGGTTAATTGTTGTGAGCCAAAGCTTCTGCAAACCAAAATGAACCCTTTTGTGAGGCTTGCTCTGAAGATCAGATATAAGTTTGATGAAAATCGAACATTATTTGCCACCTGTGACAAGTTAAACTCATTTAAAGTTAAATCAGTTAAATCATTGTGCTTCCTTCTGAAGGAGTCCCGAGCCCATGTACCAGGTTTGGTTTTGATACAGTAGGTTAAAGCACTGTGAGATATGATCTGAGTTTGGGGACTTTGCCACTAAATTTGATTTTCTCCGATGGGCAAAATTACATCCGGTAACTTTTGTGAGGCTTGGCCTGAAGTTGATTCATTTTATTGAACACTGGGCAAACTTTGTGACCTGTGAAAACTCTTCATCTTTGCTGCTTTGAAAATGTCAAAATCCCTTCAGTTTCATAACGAATCAAATTTCTTGGAGACAAGTGACCCGAGAGGGCGATTCACGATGCTGCTGTCGCTATCGTGCCCCGTGTGTTGGGTTTCACCCCAGTGGCGATGAGGGCCATTTTGTTTGTCGCTCCCCGTGTGTCGAGCCCATAAGAACTGTCTTACCGCTGTGCTTGATGTGGATGATGCTGTGCCTCGGTTGAATGCTGACTGGTTGACAAGTGGGCCGGAACAGGGGAGGGAGCAACTGCAGAGTTCTCCGGGAATGGAAGAAGCGAGAAAAACAAAGAAAGATAAAAAACAAAACAAAATCACTTTTCATTGTTTTTAACACTCAGTTTCACTTCAGCTCTTTGTATAATTTCGCTCTTCTCTGCAGCTGGCTGATGGACCAACAGCAGCACAAGCCAGAGTAACCCACAGACTGGTTGTACCGCATATTTTGACACTGCCCTCATCTAAAAACATATTGCCTGCAGGTAGACAGGCAGTCCAAAGCTGCCAATGGACTGCCAGTGTGTTACCACTACTGAATCATAATTTCTCCATTTGTGAGCTGGAAGGATACGCAGATGCACGTACAGGTTTTAATAGTCTTGAAGATGGGCCTTGTTTTTCTCCTGTGGGGGATGTAGGATGAGGAGCAGAGAAAAGTCCAGACGCAGAAGGGACACAGCTTCATAGACATGCGTAATGTTTTAATACAGATGACTGTTTATTTTATAAAATTTTATGTAACTTTTTAAATTACATGTTGGAGAATGACCTATAGAGAGAGAGAGAGAGAGAGGTAGAGATAGATAGACAGAGAGAGATATATATATATATATATATATATATATATATAGAGAGAGAGAGAGAGAGAGAGAGACAGACAGATAGATAGATAGATAGATAGAGAGAGAGACATAGAGACATAGAGAGAGAGAGAGATAGATGTGGTTCACAAACAATGTTTCTAAGGAAAGACTTATTCATGTTACAATGTAATTCTATTAGATTTGGACACAGAGGGCATTGATAGCAGATCAGGCTTTTGCCACACCCTAAAGCCATTAACACAATCTAATCCCTGTTCTTAAAACAGTTTCTCTCTTCAGTTAATGATAATATCGTCTCTATTACCACTCAAGGCCTGTGTTTGCCTTGGGACCATTGTCAGATGCTTTAATTGAGAGTGACTCTTGGCATAACTGTTGCTTTTAGTACTTTGCTGACTGAGTGTCTGTTTTATGCTCAGTCTCCTGTATGTCTTGCAGAGTGCTAAAGGGGAGGAAGAATAAAGTAGTCTCACATTTGGAGAAATATCATTTGCTTGCTGTTATATTTATTTTTGTATATCCAGTATGGTGATAAGCACTCCCTGTCCAAAATCCTAGGTTGTGGTCATATATTGTGTTTTGGAAGGTTTCTGAGTGATAGCCGTAATAAGAGTTACAAGATACATTGTACCGGTCTTTATGAAATGAAACTAGAGGATCATTCTAAGTGACACACCATCAATAGCTGTATGCCTGTGTAGTCATCCAGGTCATGGTAGTCTCTGAATATTGAAAAAAGGCTGCTAGACTTCTTTAAGTGTCTTGAAGACTCATCTGAAAGGCTTCTTCAGTTCTAAAGCGCAGAGACCCTTAAACACTAGTGCGGTTGTCCCCTGGAGGTAGTCATTGACCCACTATTGATCAAGTGAATAATCACATGAGCCACAGTGTGAAAAAAAGGTGTTGACCATTACAATCAGTAATAGTTCACAAAAACACAACCATCATAACTGGCAAGATCAGATGTAAACTACCATTGCAAAGGAAGGTGAGGAATCATTTTCAGTGTAACATGTACGGCCTGTTCATGTAGCCTACATGAGACAATATTGTAAGGATGCAATGTGCAATATTTTACATGCACTTTTTGTACTATGGCTTCTAAACATTGTAGTTTTACAGTGACATAGCCATGATGCATGTTGCGTCGCAGCACTGATGATGTCAGCAGCGGTAGTAGTGTTCGTTGGGAAATTGGTGGACAATACGATCCCAAGAATCACCATCAACACATTTCCCAACCAGAAGCCGTGGGTGGATAAAACCATTCGTGATACTTTGAACTCTCGTACCCCTGCCTACAACCAGTGGGAAAATGCTTTGAAAAGCTGGTCAGACACTTCATCACTTTTTCGTTGCCAGACACCATGGACCCAATGCAGTCTGCATATCGTCACAACTGCTCCACTGATGATGCAATTACACATCTGCGTCACACTACACTGACCCACCTGGACACTAGGAGGGGTAATTATGTTAAAATACTGTTTGTTGAATACAGTTCAGCGTTTAACACTATTATCCCTTCCACACTCACCACCAAGTTGGATAATCTAGGACTCCAAACATCCCTGTGTGAGTGGTTCGCCAACTTCCTGACAGACAGACAGACCATAAATAGTGCGGGTGGGCAATCATGTCTTATCCACCCTTGCCCTCAGCACTGGTACCCCCCAGGGCTGCGTCCTGAGCCCCCTGCTTTACTCACTATACACCCATGACTGTGTGGCCACTTCCAGCTCTACCACCATTGTGAAGTTTGCTGACGATCTCAGACAGTGATGAGAGGGCCTACCTAGAGGAGATTAAACACCTGGAAAACTGGTGCCAGGACAATAATCTTCTGCTCAGTGTCAGCAAGACAAAGGAGCTGATTGTGGACTGCAGCAGGGAGCAGGAGCGGAGCTATCAGCCTGTCCACATCAATGGAGTCCCAGCAGAAAGAGCAGACAGCTTCAAGTACAGTGGTATGCAAATGTTTGGGCACCCCTGATAAATTTCATGATTTTCCTTTTATAAATCATTAGTTGTTCGGATCAGCAATTTCAGTTAAATATATCATATAGCAGAGGAACACAGTGATATTTGAGAAGTGAAATGAAGTTTATAGGATTTACAGAAAGTGTGCAATAATTATTTAAACAAAATTAGGCAGGTGCATAAGTTTGGGCACCCCAACAGAAAAATGACATCAATATTTAGTAGCTCCTCCTTTTGCAGCAATAACAGCCTCTAAATGCTTCCTATAGCTTCCAATGAGAGTCTGGGTTCTGGTTGAAGGTATTTTGGACCGTTCTTTACAAAACATCTCCAGTTCAGTCGGGTTTGATGGTTTCCGAGCATGAGTTCAAAAGCAGCCAATGCTCAAAAACTGATAAGTGAAAAACCAGCGAGCCACATGATAAGCAGCAGGCTGCTATGAGCAGCAGGCTGCTATGAGATGCATTAGTTTCACACACTGAATTTTTCACTCGTCATTTCCAAAGCAGAAATCTGTAAATTAAAGTAAACAGACAAAGAGGTGACTATTAATACACTATTTTGATTTTGGAGTGACATATTGTTTACTGGTATAATCCATAGCTCAGCCTTATTAGTTCAGCTGTAGCAAAATATAAATACAGTATATACTATAATAAGACTTCATAGATAAAAAGTTTCCTTGGTTTTTGGGTTCTGTGTGTGTATATGAATGAGTTTTTAGCAAACCAGCCGAGGTCCATTCTAAATATTACCTATGAACAGAGATCTATTAGTCATGAGCAGAGTACAGTCCTGTACACTCCACAGTTCATCCTGCTACTTCTACCAGCAGTCAATCATCAATAAACCCTGGTGGCCCAGTTACACTGGCAGCTATGATCATGCCATAACATTACCTCCACTATGTCTGACAGATGATACGGTATACTTTGGATAATGAGCTGTTGCTTTTCTTCTCCATGCTTTATTCTAGTACGTCAGTCTTGGTTTCATCTGTCCAAATAACTTATTTCTAGAACTGAGCAGGCTCTTTTAAATGTTTTCCAGCAAAGCTAGTTTTTTAACCTTTCCCTCCTTTTCTTGAGAGCAACCAGTGGTTTTGCACCTTGTTACAAACCCTCTGTATTTACATTCATGAAGTTCTAGACTTTGAAAATGATAAGCATACCTCCTCAAGAGTGTTGTGAGGGGGATTTTCTTAAATAAGCAAACAATTGTTAATTTATTCCACTTTAGTTGTCTTCTTAGGTTCATCCAGGCCTGTTGTGTTGCTGAGCTGGCCAGTCCATTCTTTTCATTTTCATTCATTCATTTATTTTGATCTCCATTAGCTGTAACAAGTACAGCTTCTCTTCCTGGAGTCACTTTTTAAGGACGTACCGCATTGCTAATTTAGCACCCCTAAAGTTTTTGCTCTCTCTATGATGGGTTTATTTTGCTTTTTCAGGCTAATGAAGGCCTCTTTCATTTGCATCGACATCTCTTTGGACCATACATTGAGAGTTCCAATGTACCGCTACTGCATACAAGTTCAGCACTTGGAATCAACTTCTTTCATCTACTTAATTTGTCTCAGAACAATGAGCGAACAGGTCTCACCTGGCCAGGAAATTGCTTTTTAATCAACTGTCCATTTACTTTTGAGCCTCTAAAAATATGGAACTGTGTATTGTGTCATTTTAAATCCACTGTGGTGGTGTGTAGGGGAAAATTATACAAATTGTGTGGCTATTCAAATATGGATCTAACTGTAGTTTATGCTTAAATAACATATTTACCCACGTTCCTGTAAGTGTGTTAGTATATCCTGGTGAAACGAAGCACTAATCCCTTGCATCCCAGTCAAAAGTAAACCATTAAGGTCAGTTTTTAATAGCTTTTGCCTTTAAGTACACCTCTGGGGCTCGCAGCTGATATGATGAAAGGCTTTAACAACAGGAGCAACAACAACAGGAGCAACCTAGATTTTTCATAGATTGAACTAAAGAAATGTGAACAAATAAGGTGTTTTTCAACAGGCTGCGAGTAACAAAGTGCCTAAAGATACAATTTAAAACTGGTTCTTTGTTAAGTTGTCTGTTATGTGTAGACACAACACCTTTTTTTAATGCTCGAATCATTCACAGGTCAGTGTTAAGTGGCTTATCGAGCTTACCACCACCAAGTATGACTGAGTTGTGAATGAATAGTGTATGAAATTGTAAAGCGTCTTTGAATATCTTGAAAAGCACTATATGTTTGATACAATTAAGAATATTGTCTCTCCTGATATTCCTCACGCACCAGTCAAAGTCTGAGTGCAATGAGTTTTTGAATTATTTTGTAAATAAGGTCGCTGCCATCAGGTCAAGGATTTCTCCACCATGTTCTCAATATTATTCCTGCAAGTTGCTTACTTCTGACTCCTGGTCCCTCTTTTGCTTCTGTTACTTTACAGGACATCAGTGCTTTGCTTGGTCGTATGAAACCGACTTCAAGCCCCCTTGATGTCCTTCCTACTTCACTGTTTGTTAGTGTGTTTGACTCTATTGGCTCCTGTATAGTCGAGATGATAAATACTTCTCTTCAAACTGGCTCAGTTCCCAGCTTCTTTAAACAAGCTGTTGTTGAGCCAGTTTTAAAGAAACCTCATTTGATGACAATAAAAGTCTATTCTATTCTAAGTCTATTCTATTCTATTTGGACCCATCTCTTCCAAACAGTTACAGGCCAGTATCCAAATTGTCTTTTGTGTCAAAGATTTTGGAAAAAAGCAGTAGCAGAACAACTTAACCATTTCTTGGACGAAAACAATGTTATGGACACTTTCCAGTCTGGTTTTCGCAAATTGCACTCCACTGAAACTGCACTCATTAAAGTATCCATTGACATTCTGATGGCAGCAGACTGTTCACAGTTCTGGTATCATGATAAACAGACTTAGGGATCTGTTTGGGATTACTGGTGTTGTTTTAAAATGGTTTGTGTCATATTTATCTGAGACATCTTTTACTGTTCATATGAATCAAGTGATGTCTGAAAAAGTAGCTTTGTCTTGTGGGGTACCTCAGGGATCTGTTTTGGGTCCAATTCTCTTTTTACTTTATATATATTCCCTCTAGGCCAAATTATAAGACAATGATATTTCTTATCATTTCTATATTTCAAAACTCAGATTACTGGTGTCAAAGGCTGAGCTTGAGAAGATTATTCATGCTTTTATCTCTTCTCGTTTGGATTATTGTAACGGTCTTTTTACTTGTTTCAACAAATCAGCTTTGGATCGCCTTCAAACTGTGCAGAATGCAGCGGGAAGACTTTTAACTGGCACCAACAGCAGATCTCATGTTACTCCAGTTTTGGCTTCTCTTCATTGGTTGCCAATAAATTTTAGATTTCATTTTAAAATTTTAGTTATAACTTTTAGGGCCTTACATGACCAAGCTCCCCAGTGTATCTCTGACCTGTTGAAACCTTATTCTTTGTCACTTCTCACTTTTAATATAAACGGTAAATAGACTAGTTCTTATATATCGCTTTTCTACTCTGAATGAGCACTCAAAGCGCTTACACAACACGTTTACACTTACCCAGTCACACCCATTCATACAAGCACTTCCATATGTATCTAAGCTAAGTGCTTTTATTATCCACCATTCACACACATTCATACTACACATTTATATAAATATGTAACTATGCATACTTGTAAGTAGCTTCAAACTGAATTATATCATCTCAGCAAATATTAGCAAACACACAAACTGTGTGCAGTTTGTCACACAGTCGCACAGCTGCTGCATTTTCAAGGAGAGAGAAAAGTTTGCGATAACTTCACTCAGAGATGGAGAAAGATGTAACAAAGACAGGATAGAGAAGAAGATATATTCAAAGGTAAGGACTGTTTAGTCACGTTTGATGAAGTGGAAATTTAAAGCTTACATATAATCCAATTTTCTAAAATTAGACATTGGATCTGAATATGATGTGAAGTTGTGTTTTTTCATATTGTGAAACATCCTGCAAAACGAACTGAGGTATATTAACTTTGTGTTAGTCAAAGATTAGATGAAAATACTAAACAGGTTCACTTCCCATATTGTAGTGAATTTACAGTAAAGCACTGAGTTGGACTGGTGCATAGTGGCCGTGCTGTTCATGGTCAGAGTTGGGTTACATCAAGTGTAGTAGAGATGAATTTTCATTTAAGCCAATGATGCATAGATTCATTCACTGAATTCAATCTTCATATCAACTCTACACTGTCTAGTATAAAGACAATACAAACAGTTTACTGTCAGTATAGCAAATGGAATTCAGCCAAGATACACTATATTACCAGAAGCATTCACTCACCCATCTGAAAATCTGAATCATTGAATTCAGGTGTTCCTATCACTTCCACGGCCACAGGTGTATAAAACCAAAGACCTCGGCATGCGGCCTGCTTCTACAAACATTTGTGAAAGAGTGAGTTGCTCTCAGGAGCTCAGTGAATTTCAGTGTGGTACAGTAATAGGATGCCACCTGTGCAACAATATTCCACAGTCAACTGTTAGTGGTATTCAGGGGTGAAAGTAGTTTTAAATTCTCGCCGGAACTATGACAAAAACCGTATGTGTGTGTGTATATATATATATATTTTTTTACTTTACTGTTGCTGTCATAAGCAGTGTTTTCGAGCTGTGCTGTGTTGTTGACATTGAGCAGAATAGCATGAAACACAATTAGTTAATCTCTCTTTGCTGTTAATTGGGATTTTTGTAACGAGCAGACATCAAACGTAGCGGTGAACGTTTTAAAGGCTGTCCGTTGACGAAAGCCTCGAGCTCCGAGGGGAGAGAAGCTAGAGAACTGAGGCTCCAGCACAGCACGAACAGTTCAGCAACAATTTGAAATGAGAAACAAAAGCTATTTATTAACTGATTAAGTCGTGTTTTAGACTGCTTATTGCTAGTGGATCTATTCTGACCCAAAGTGCAGCCGTGACTGGTTCTGAATGACGGCTTTACAGCAGACAGCCGCTCCCATCTTCCAGGTACTGCGTACTGGCACAGAATCTTTTAGTGGTACGCAGTACCGGACCGTACCAGCTTACTTTCACCCCTGGTGGTATTGTAACAAAGTGGAAGTGAATGGGGAACTACAGCAACTCAGCCATAAAGTAAAAGGACACAGTGGGGTCTGTGGATCCTGAGGCATATAGTGCGCAGAGGGCACCGCCTTTCTGCAGAATCAATCACTACAGACCTCCAAACTTCATGTGGCCTTCAGATTAGTTCAAGAACAGTGCATAGAGAGCTTCTTGGAATGGGTTTCCATGGTTGAGCAGCTGCATCCAAGCCTTACATCACCAAGCTCAATGCAAAGTGTCGGATGCAGTGGTGTAAAGCACGCCGCCACTGGACTCTAGAGCAGTGGAGACGCGTTCTCTGGAGGGATCAATCACACTTCTCCATCTGCCAGGCTGATGTATGAGTCTGGGTTCCTCAGAGAACGATACCTGTCTGACTGAATTGTGCCAAGTGTCAAGTTCGGTGGAGGTGGGATTATGGTGTGGGGGTGTTTTTCGGGAGTTGAGCTGGCTCGCCCACCTCCTGATTCCCACTTTAGTCCGTGACAATACTTATTTTTCTGTTTAAGTGTGAAGGCAAAGTCCACAAAAGTTAACCTAACCTCACAAACTGCATGTCTTTGAGAGGAAACCCACGCAGACACGGGGAGAACATGCAAACTCCACACAGCAAGGGCCCGGCCAGATGGTGGCTTCAAGCCAAGGACCTTCTTGCTGTGAGACTAGAGTGCCAACCACCATGCCACTGTGTTGCCCTGTATTGTATTATTATATTAATATAGCATGAGGTCCTTTGCACAGAAATAGCTGGTAGAAATGTCTTCAAAGAGCTAATTTTTACTGTCTTTGAGTACATTTCAGAGATTGTACTTTTTTTACTTTTACTTGAGTGAAGAAGTTGAATCAGTACTTCACCTTTTACCAACATATCTTTTAACACAAGTATCTGTACTTCTAATTAAGTAAAGAATGTCTGCACTGGGATGCTAGCAATGCAGGATGTAATTGATTTATTTGAGACTGTATGAAGTGTTGCTAAGAAATTGCTCAGGTGACCTACACTTCATGCTAATTACATTGACAACAGTTTGCCAGTTTTAAAGGAAGTATGGCACTTACCATAAGTGTCTTTTCTAAACAATATAAAGAAACTTCTATTCAAAAAGAGATAAATCCCATCAGCTATTTCTTCAGCTTTGTCTCCATGGCCTTGTGCAGCACTTCAAGGATGCTCTCCTTGTTATTTAAAATGTTATAAGTGGTCAATTGCACCAGAGCCTCATAATCCTCTCTTGAGTAGGTCATAGTTTTAGTCCTGAATGGAGAGTTTTCACTGCTCATGCCTGCAATGATTTATAAAGCATAATAAGGGAATACACAATGCAAAAATATGAATTAGTCTTAATGGATCAGTAAATAGTTATGAGGTACAATGCATGTCTTATGTAACCCAGTATTTGTTGTAATGTAATGCTGAAAAAACAGTTTTTGCCTCTATGTAAAGTTCTGTTATATCAGTTTCATAACAATTGTACACCTGGTCCGGCTTAAAGCCAGGAGTGTGACCACTTTGACAGGTATGCTCACACGGGCAGTTGAAACTGACAGCTTTCTGCTAGTCTTGACTAATTCAAGTCAAAATGCACACAGTGGCTGTCTAACCCTTAATCATAACAAGCAAAAGTATATCACCTTCACACCCGTCATCTTTGCATCAGTTGGATCTCTTTGAACTGCTCCTGAAATTTGTGCTCATGCAGACTCCCAGGAGGAACAGTCTGAGACACACTGGCTACCAGCAGTGGATCGCCTGATTGGTGGCTCACACCCAGAGGTGAGCTGGTGCTGATGTCAAAGAGTACTGTAAACTAGTAAGATGTTGAAGACAGTTCAATAATTTTATTTAAAAAAATTTTATTAGCCAGAATTACTAATCTTGAAAGTATTCCCATGATCCCCATGAAAAAAAAATTATGATCAGCAATATTTTTTGTTTTGTTTTTAACTTGTTTCAATTTAAAGATTAAAGGTTAGGCTAGACTAACAAAAATTATAAAGGTGATCTGAAAAAGCTGAAGAGTAGAACAATGATAAGCGTGGAAGATGACAAAAGGCAAACTTAAAGTTACAGTGTGTGAAATTTTCATTGCTAGATATCAGAAGATTGCAGATTGCAGTCAGCTGAGTTTGTTTTCTTACCCCTCTTCTCTTAGTGTTGTGTTTAGTGCTGCGGTGGCTGCTATGGGTCAAACACATTTTAGTCAATCAAGAGGGATCAAAAATATAAAATTTAGACTGTACCTCATAACGCTGTGGCAGACTGCCATGTTTCTACTACTGTTTGGACAAGATCAGTCAGAGAAGCTCACTTCTGACCAATGGCAGCGATCCCTATCTCTTTCCCTCACAGTTTCATTCATTGGTGAAGTGGACCCCTTCTCTGACGACAAAACAGGTATGATCCTTCATATATTGAGTCTAAAGGTGCAGGCACAAATTTAAAATCCCTTCATGGCACACAATAGCCTGTGACTTCTCTTCTCCTCCACATTTGGCACACTACCTATGTGGCCGCATGCATAAAACATGAAAAGAGGAAACAGCGAATCCCATCTCGGCCACTGTATTCAAATATGGTAGGGGAACATGGCAGCTTCCATGCACACTCCTATGTATGTATGTATGATTAAATATAAGTTCTTGAGAATGCATCAATTTGTGGTAAGACATAATTCCACACTTCTATGTATATTTATGAGTACGTTATGCTTTTTTCCCCATTAAATAACCTCCAAAAATTACTGACTGTACCTTTAAGTGGCACAAAGCCACAGCTGCACATGGCCAAGAATGACAAAAAGCCTAAATGAAAAAAGCAGCGGCCAGCAAAAGTACCGCCAGGTTTTTTGTCACCTGGGATCTGGAGTTGAGATTCTCCTCCCGCTCTCAGAGAGAATGAAAGCATTTATAGAATATTCCTTAACTGACATTTAACATGCAGTGTCACATATTCCTGGTATCACCATATTTGAAAAACAAATGCAGAAACTTAGTTTTTCAGTTACATTGTAGGCCTCATAGAAAAGTGCATGAAGAGAATACATAGTTTACATTGCTTGTGCCCAATTGCTTCTGCTGGACAGTGCAAATCTTCATGTTTTATAATAAACAATTATTGTGGGTGGGGGGGGGGGGGGCCATAAAGACCCCACACTCAAATCTCTATTGTATCTTGTGCAATAGTCTTGGGCCGTCCCTCGGCCCAAGACTATTGCACAGTACTGTATGTATAGTTTATTACTCAACATTGGCACTATCACTTTGCTGTTTAGTTGTTAGTTACTGTAGATTGAATTTTGTGCTGCTGTTACATAATAATTTCCCTTGCGGGATCAATAAAGTACCTATGTATCTATCTTTTCTGCTGTGTTGAGCAAAGCGTGTGGTGCTTCCTACGTGAAAGACGAAACTCAAAGTGCATTTATGTCTGAGTGTCCGTAATGAAGGCAGTGTGGAAATCACTTTAGTTTTTCACAACAAATTGAAATTATTTAATTTTTTTAATATTCTCAAACAATGTTTAATGTTTGCAATGTTTATTTACTCTGCAGAATTCACAGCAAGATGCTTTCATATCAAGAGGGTTTGTGGTGCAGAGCACTCACCTGTTTTGTCTTCTCCAGGGTGTGTTGGGCAAATGTGTCCCCAGGGGTCTGAACACTATTTAAAGAGACCAAGGAGGAAATTGGACAGGGCAGTTGCTTGGGATTTTTATGTGTTTTGGGGGGATTTGTAGGATTTTAGTTTAAGTGTTTTTAGTTTAAGTTTTTAGTTTTAGGTTTTAGTGTAGATCTGGGGTTTATGGATATTGTTGGGTGATTGTTTAAATTACAAAATGATAATATATAAATGGTTAATGTCTTAATTTCCTTTTTGGAAAGTGTACAAACACTCCTCTTTGTTAGCAAAGTGTGGCTCATCAGCAGCAGGGTATAAAGGGCTGCTAATTACTAGCGATGTGCAAATGAAGCCTCATGAAGCTTTGAAGCTTTCCATCCAATTAGTTCACAAAAAGTTTCATCTCACGAGGCTTCACATGCACACATGTTCAGTTCTGCCAGGTATCTCTGCCCTGCAACTGTGGCACCAGCAGTGATGTGAGTTCTTCTGGACTCCGTGACCACAATATCTAAATGACTCCACAGTTTGTTTACTGAGAAGCAAAAATGGAAGGTATGAATGAGGTTAAAATTCCAAAATTTACTTTAAACCAAATCAAAAAATACTGACCAGGTCTTTCAGCTACAGCATCCCGTGATGTTGAAGCTGGAGATGAATGTGCCACATTCATCTCATTTCATCTCTAAAACCTATGGCATGCTCTAATCACTGTAATAAAATATTATGGTCAACAGTATCAAAGGAGTATCAGTATCAACAGGACAGGCACAGAGATGAGCATCTGTGATCATTTTATGGCACCAAGATGTCTCCAAAAAGTTGGGATGGGGCAGCAAAATGCTATAAAAGGAAGTGGTAATGAAAAAGAAAGACCTAGAGGAACACAACTAATTAGGTTAATTGGCAACAGGTCAGTAATTGATTTTGTATGAGAAGAGCACCTTAGAGTTTCTCTGACTTTCTCAGAAGTAAAGATGGGCAAAGGTTTGCCAATCTGCAAAAAACTGTCTACAAATTGTGAAAAAATTCAGAATAATGTTAGTCAACACAAAAAATTTAAAGAGTGTGAATACCTCATCATATACAGCACATAATTCAAAAGATTATTAGAATCTAGAGAAATCTATGTGTGCAAGGCTGAAAATGAATAGTAGATGCCTGTGATCTTTGAGCCCTCGTGCAGCACTGCATTAAAATCAGTCCATTCAGGGACTTCCATGATAGCATCATGCCTAAGGAACATTTCACTGTCTGTGAACACAGTTTGCCATCCACAGATGCACGTTAAAGTGGTATCATACAAAGAAGAAACTCATAGGTTCAGATCATTTTATAAACAAGGAACAAACGCACAACTTTTATTTTTACTTGCAAGGGGGAACCGTCCTCTGAGTCCAATTTGGACAAAGAGGAAAAGGATCTCCGCCGGACGGCTCCTTCCTCAGCCTTTTTATTATAAACATTCACATGGTTAGATCACATGACTTACATACATCTCCAGTTGCAAACATATGGTCAACAGTATCTGGGTTCTTTACCATATATGGTTGTGATATACATGGTGTACGTGACTTACGTGTTGGGGGTTTAGGGTAGCCTGCAGCATAGTTGTAATTTCACCAAACTGCAGACAACACTGCAGTTAAAATGTCACAAGAAACAACAATGATCAACTAATAAAAACAGAAGATATGATAACTCACAGTAACAAAAGTAAAATTTCATACAATAATTCCAACAGAAACGATATGTGAACATCATCCAGAAACGCTGCCATCTTCTCTGGGCCACAGTTCAAGCTCCCATCCAGGTCTCAGGGAAGGCCTTGCATGTTTCAGCAAGACAATGCTAAACCACTTAAGTGCCTTGAGGCACTGTTGTTGTGATTTGTGGTTATATAATTAAAATGCAAGTGAATTTAACTGGATGAATGATGGATGGATGGATGGATGGATGGATGGATAAACTGCAGCTATTACAACAGCCCTTCTTCATAGTAGGAGAGTCCAGGTGCTGAACTGGCCTACCTGCAGTCCTTTCAGCATGTTGCACACTTGATTAAAAACAGTGTGTTTTGTGAGCCCACCTTAACTACTGTAAACAGTTTGCTGACCTGCAAATACACAGACATTTTGGACACAGTCTCTAGACTTATACTAGGTGCACTGCATTACAGTGAGTGGCCTGGCCTATTTCAATTCAACACAATAAATATGTCTTATAACGGAATACATGAAATCAACACACACAAATGATTACTGTGATTTCCGCCTTATATCACTGTGATTACAGCTACACGCACACAATCACCACAGCGCCACGAGCTCCCTACACGGACTGGTGAATTAGTTTTTGCTGCTGATAGTTTGTTCCATGGCTGATCTACACCAGTACCAGTAAACACTCCATAACTCCAAACATATTAACAGGTTAACGGCCAACATCCCCACATTGTCTACAACTGCGTGGACTTAGCCTTTAACCAAGGTCAACTTATTTACTGTTCTGTAACTGCTTACCTGCCAATATACAGACATGGTACATCATTACACATTTTGCACACAGTCTCTAGACTTATACTAGACGCATTGCATTACAGTGTTTTACCCCTGCTGGACTCTCCTTTTAGGGGATACTCTCTCATGGCGTAACAGAGGAATAACCACTCTTCTAGTACTGTGTCTCATCAGAGACTGGAGCACAGCTTGCTTTGTGACAACTAAAGAAAAATAACATATTTTAACCATCTGAACATCATAATGAAATAAAATATAATTGAGGGTAGGTGGCTTATTTTCATCCATGTACCACACACGCAGTATGGAGTGAAAAATATGACAAAGGCCCAGGACTATTGAGCAGCTACAATTCTATATCAGGCAAAAAAGGGACAAAATTCTTCTCCAAACGTCCAGCAACTGGTCTCCTCAGTTCCCAGATGTTTGTAGACTGTTGTTAAAAGCAGAGAAGATGCTACACAGCAGGAATGTTTTTAGAGGTGTATCTGCTGCTGTCAAATCCAAAATTATATATATATTTTTGACATGCTACATTTTCTCAGTTTAAACATTTGATGTTTTTTATGTTCTATCATGAGAAATTATGGGTTTATGAGATTTGCAAACTATTGCATTCAGTTTTTATTTACACTTTACACAGCATCACAGCTTTTTAAGAATTGGGTTCATAAATCCTAAGCATCTGAAAAAAAAAGGCAACAAGGAAGTACCAAAAAAATGCTGGCCACAGCATTAAAAAAAAAACGTATTTACTGTCTAGTGCAAAAAGACGGTTCTGTCCTCTGTGGATAGCGAGTGTGTTTCAGTCTATTGGCGCATCCAATTCTGTCAAGAGTAGGGCTGACCATGCTTGACAGAGACCTTCTGCTTTTTTTGTAAAGAATGGAGTGTTGCACACTCTTTCTGTATCGTTTCAAGGGCACAGATTACAGTCTTTTTTTCAATGGGTAGTATAGTCTTGGTCACTCTTTAATAGTTGAGATTCTTTCTGAAGGATTTCAGTTGGCTTGGGCTGTTCAGATAACAGACATTAATGCTAAAACTTTATAATGACACCTAGAGTGATACATCTCTCTCTTCTAAAATGTAGTTCTTGTTTTCATGTAAGCACATTGAATGTGCCCAAGCACACCGCACGTACTAGAAATGTTGAATCATCGGGAGGTTCATGGAGAAACAGTCCTGGAGGGTTTTATTCATCCCGGTAGAGTCCTATTTACCACACAAAATGTCCTATAAGTAAACTCAAAATATATAGTTGTTTTTAGACCACTTGAAAACTGAACTCAGTAAGATCTATCCACTTAACATGAGGTTATTTATTTATTTGAAGGTTTTTGACCTGCAATTACTTCAATTAATGTTCTGTAGAGAATTCACTTGACTATTAAAACCACCTGGAATTCTATCAAACTTCACTACACTTCACTACTACTACATTAACTTTAAAATGAACTGACTCAAGGCAGCCTTCTTCCAACAAGCTGCATTAGCAATATTCAAATTACATTTTTTAAATCTTTGTTTACTTTTAGATTAAATTGAAAACATATTTGCTGCATATAACCTTCCTGAAGTAAAATATAGAGTACCTTTGGGCTCTGTTCTTGACCCATCAATATTTTAGCTCTTGTCCACATTATCCAACATCATGGAATTACTTATTTTTCACTACTACTATATGTAGAAGATACTCCACTATGTGTGCTGTATGTAAAAGCAAGGAGGCAAGTAGCCATGATCATAATTAGCTTTGATTGGTATTGAACTGAAGTCAGGAGCATGAAATTGCCCAAAATGTCTTGGTATCCTGAAGCACATAGAGATTCTTTCATTGGAACTAAGGGGGGAAGCCCAACTCCTGAAAACACCCCCACACCATAATCCTCACTCCACCAAAATTCCCCCTTGGCACAGTGTAATCAGACAAGTACTGTTCTCCTGTCAGCCGCCAAACCCTGACTTGTCCAGATGGAGAATCATGATTTGTCCACCACTGTATCTGACGTTTTGTATTACACTTGGTGATGTAAGGCTTGGATGCAGCTGCTTGGCCATGGAAACCCATTCCATGAAGCTCTCTATGCACTGTTC
>JAVDPK010000530.1:44444-58206 GCA_034780415.1 Cichlasoma orientale | reverse complement strand
CACACACACACACACACACACACACACACACACACACACACACACACACACACACACACACACACACACACCCTGAATTGGATAAAGTATAAAGAAAAATACAGAAATCAGGTACCAGTCTAACAGGTGCTGGAATATGATGGTATGAGGATCTCTAGCATTCTTTGCTATGTTAAAATAGAAGAACAAAGGTTTTATTCTTCTGTCCTCTTTTATGCATACCTGCTTGCAGAGGTCAAAATGTAATGAGGTGACAATTCTGTCTGATATCAGGCTGCTTTTGTGTAACCCAGCCATGGGAGGGCCACCAGTGTACTCTGAGTCCCGGATGAATGGGGAGGGTTGCGTCAGATAGGGCATCTGGTGTAAAATATTTGCCAAATCAAACATCCAGATGATCAAGAATGAGATTTCCATTTGAGATCTGTCGGATTAACAATGACTGCCTCCTGTGCTGTTGGCCAACAGGGTGCCGGTGGAAACGGTGAAGCTGTGAAGCTGCTGGCTTAAGAAAAAATGAAAAGAAGAGGGGGGAAGGGGTTTTCAGAGGCAGCAAGACAAGGAAAGTCAGTGTGGAGGTGAAAGCAGAGACTTTGAATGTGGAAAAGGGAGAAAAGGGAGAGAACTGGCTGATATAAGCGAGATGAACAAGGTGGTTAGTGTGTGTGCAGGAAACCAGATAGACGACAAGTAAGGCTAAGAGCATTGGAGGTGGATTCAAGCTGTTCTACCATGGAATAGATACAATGAGGGAAATAATTATTTGATCCCCTGCTGAATTTGTAAGTTTGCTCACTTACAAAGAAATGAACAGTCCAATTTTTGTGGTAGTTGTATTTTAATGGAGAAAGACAATGTCAACAATAATCCAGAAAAAGTCACAGTCATTGTTAGGAGTAAGAATTCCGGCTTGTAGGGGAACAAATACTTATTTCACTCAATGACATCCAAATCAATTTATAACTTTTTATGTCATTTTTTTTCTGGATTTTTTGTTGATATTCTGTCTTTTCATTAAAGTGCAACTGCCATAAAAAATGAGAGATTGTTAATTTATAACTGAGCAAACTTACAAATTCAGCAGGGGATCAAAGAGATTTCCCCCACTGTACAAAGCTCAGTGGAGTAGGAGTCATTTTGAAGGGAGAATATGTGAATAGTGTTGTGGAGGTGAAGAACGTATCAGACAGAATCATGAGTTTGAATCTGGAAACTAAAGGGCTGATATTGAATCAGTGTGTATGCCCCAAAGGTCAGTTAGATGTCAGAAGAGAAAGAGGAATTCTTCAGTAAGTTTGGATGAAGAAAAAAAACCTTTTCTGAAAAATACAATAGTGATCTGGCAAAAAGCACTTGATTGAGGAAAAACAACAACTATTCCAATTCTCACCCATTTTTGGCAGTAGCGAGTTTCGACCAGGTAGAGCAGACCCAGGTTTGAAACTGCGGTCTACCAAGGGTGTAGCTAGGGTGGCTGATCTTTATACAGGGAGGGTATTTATGTCATTTGAAGAACTTAGAAACAAATATTATATTCCTAAAAAACATTTTTTTTTCAAATACCTTCAGGTTCTGAGTTTCATCTTACCCAAGCAGCAAAATAATTTTGATCTACCTTCTTTGTCTTCATTGGAGGACATTACTATAAGACACCTGTATAAGACTCCCTGTTTGTTGACAGTTGTAAAGAATCTTCGATCAATATTCTACAAGCATGAAGAACAGATTTGGGAGAAAGTATATCGGGCGAGGAATGGTCAGAGGCTGCGCTTCGGTTCATACTCAATCTGCCAACAGAAGCTCCAAATTATTACAATACAAATGGCTAACTAGGCAATATATCACTCCGGCTAGATCGCATCACTTTAACCCTAATATTCCTGACACGTGCATTAAATGCACCCACCAGAAAGGGTCTTTATTTCATTGTATGTGGGGGCGTCCTAGGGTATTATCTTTTTGGAAGGCTGTATTGTCTGTGATTAGTCAGATGATTGGTAAAGAGGTTCCTCTCAATCCTAAAATGTGCATCCTGAATATCTATCCTGAAGACTCTGTTATTTCAAACACTTTAAGATCCCATCTTAATGTTTGCTTTTTGGAAGCTAAACGCTGTATTGCATCCTCATGGAAGAAAGAGTCATTATGTGGAATTTCACAGTGGATCAAAGGAATGACTTTATACTCTGCCCTTGAGAAGATCAGCTATTTTACTAAGAACAAGCTTGATAAATCTGGGGTAATCTGGGCTGTCTTCTACACCTGGCTAGTCCAAAATGATATCCAACTCCACATGTGATAGAAGACTTGTCTTAAGGTCATTTAGTAAGAAAATCTGTTCTTTATGTTGATTGGTCTGTTGGTGGGCCTGCCCTTTTTTTTCTTTCTTTGTCCTGGGGGTATATTCATGTATATGAATACAAGTTAAAACCAATAAAGAGATGTTTAAAAAAAAGTTTGGATGGAGTGGTAGACATTGTTCCCAGGGGCAAGACAGTGGTGATTGCAGTAGACTTCAGTGGATATGTAAGTGGAGGAAACAGAGGTGACGAGGTGGTTTTGGGTAGATATGGTGTTAAGGAGAGAAATGCAGACGGGTAGATGGTTGGAAATGGATGGACATGGCTGTGGTAAGCATGTACTTAAAGAAAAGGGAGGAACATAGAGCGGTGTAAGAGTGGAGGAAGGTGCGCAGAATACATCTTATGCAGAAGATGCAGTCTGAAAGAGATCAGAGATCAGCGGAAAATGCAGCTTGACTGTAGGATGACTTTTGGAAATCAAAAAGAGGAAGTGAGTGAAGTCAGACTTGAGGATTGAATGTTGCACAGAGTTCAAAGAAGAGTTGAGACAACTCTGGGTGTTACTAGGAAGAGTTACTAGATGACTGGGAAACTACGGCTGAAATGGTGAGGGAAACTGCCAAGTGTATCAGACTGGAGCATCTGATTAGTAGATGATTAGAGAATGACCTGCTCTACCTCCTGAGCCACAGCCGCCCCAAGTAGAAATAGAAAGGAGTACTGGGAGGCTAGGCACACAGCAAAGAGAGAAGTGGCAAAGGCAAAGGGAAATGATGATAATGTGAGGCTGGATATTAAGGAAGGAGATAAGGATGTGTATCGATTGACTAGGTGGCTTTCTAGCTGGAAAGGATGGGCAGCAGGTTAGGGTGATTAAGGATATGGAAACGTACTAATGAGTGAAGAGAGTGTATTGAGAAGATGGAAGGAGTACGCTGAGAAGATGATGAATGAAGAGAATGAGAGTGAGGAAGAAAGATAGCAAAAAGTTAGTGAATCAGGAAGTGCAGAGGATTAGTGAGACAGTTGATCCTGATGACATAGTTGTGGAGGTACAGAGATGTATAGGAGAGAGGGCAGCAGACTTTTAACCAGAGTGTTTAACACAATCTTGGAGAGTGAGAATATGCCTGAGAAATGCAAAAGACGTGTACTGGTACCAGTATTCAAGAACAAGGACAATGTGCAGAGCTCTAGAAACTACAGAGGATAAAGTTGATGAGCCATACCATGAAGCTATGAAAGAGTTGTTGAAGCTAGGTGAAGAAGAGAGGGAACAATCAGTGAGCACTAGTATGGCTTCATGCCAAGAACGTGCAGTACAGATGCAATGTTTTCTTTGAGAGTGCTGGTGCAAAAGTATAGAAAAAGTCAGGAGTTGGATTTTGTCTTTGAGGATCTAGTGAAAGCATTTAATAGGGTGACAAGAGAGGAACTTTGGTACGGCATGAGGAACTCACGAGTGGAAGAGAAGTATGTGTGGGTGGTGCAGGTGAAACCCCAGAAGGTGATAACTTTTAAATTTAATGTGGGTCATAATGTGAGAATATCACAACTACAAGCCTTTTTTTTTAGAAAGGGTTTGAACAGACCTACACAGATAAGTTCTTTAACATAAAGGGGCATCTAGGAAGAGACCCTCCTCTATACAGACTTGATCTCACAGGTAAGGTAGTGAAAGGAACATTTTATGAACCAGAGCTACGACACATGATTATTGATGAACAAACCTTTAAAATTGAAGAAATATAAAGCTAGCATTTGTGTAATGGCTTTATTGACCTCCTGATTTTAATTTCTGAATCCCCCGCCCAAAATAAATGTTGATATACAATAAAAACGTGTGCGCAGTATACATGTTATTTCCTTTTAGACCATGAATCCTGAGGACATGGATAAGAAGAATGAATTTTATGTCACATCTGTCACACATATCTAATGTTTCAGGACATTTTTATCCAAATAATAAGATATGAGATTACTGGACAAAATTAGCTAAGCCTATTGTTCTCGATAACCCGTATAAAGTGAGAATTATTGAATTTCAATACCCCAGGGTATGAACAACTTTTCCATTTATGACTGTTTATGACCAAAAAAGACAAAAGGTGATGTATGTAGAGCTTCCTGTGAGTTATTATGATTCAGTACCACAGATATACGAAATTTATTCCAAGCTCCAGCAACAACCTCTGACTTCAGTATTTATTGCAACACTATTAATAATAGATTTCTCGCTAGAGCACCAGAAGGAAATTTACCATTTAAAGGCTGGCTAGCTGAAATATTTGGATACAGCATATTCATTATTTGCAACACTGTCGATTGTCAGTACATTCTACTTACTATATTACAGAGTTATTGCACATGGTATGAAAGATTTCCTACATATGTACTTGTTGCAGAAGAGCTACTAGAGAAAGGCTGATCAAGATTATACATGGCTAACAGGTTTTTTCAGTGACCTCCTCTCCACCGCAGTTTCAGATGTGTCCAGATTATAGCCAAACACAGAGTCGGCTGTCACTAGCTACGATGTTGCTCTCCTTAACTTACCACAACAGAGCACACTGAGCCACAGCCACAGGGCTAGTTGGTGCTTAGACTGGCTGCTTCGGTCTGCGTGCCAAATTATCTTTGGGCAAGATACCGAACCCGCGTTGCTCCCAGTGTGTTCATTGGAGTGTGATTGTGTGTGTGGATGTTAGAAAGCACTTAGACATAGAAAGTGGTTATATAGATGTGTGGAAATGTGGAATGAGACATGCTGTATAAATCACTTGAGTGCACGGACAAATTAGGGTCGTTGTGGTCTTTCTCTGTATCGTGTTGCCTACAACAACTGAAAAAGTACACTTCTATAAATCCTTCATCACCATCAGAGATGCTACTGTTGAAAAAAGCAATGTCTTTTGATTTCTCTCTCTAGAACCTAGAGGGTCCCAGGGCCGAGGTTCTGTCTGCTCCAGGACTCTGAAGCAGACAGAAAAGTGTATAGCTGACCCTTTCAGTGATTCTCCACAGACAGGAGGCGATCTGCTTCCTGTTATTCTTTGTTTGGGCAAGTAAGTTTGGGTAAGTTTGGGCAGAGCAGTTATTGATTTAATAATGCAATCTGTAATATTTTTTTTTCCTGAAAAAGCAAACCAAGATTGAGCATTTAAGTGCTAGATCACTGACCACATATCAGATGTTATGCTGTTAGGGAACCCCTGACAGGTTTACAAAAGTTAAAGAGACAGCCTAAAAGGTCAGGTTTAGTCTTTTTTGAGTTGTTAAACTCTTTTTCAATTCAATTTTATTTCTATAGCTGGTTCCACAGAAGAGGGGTCTGCAAGCTGAAGGCTCTGCCTCCCATTCTACTTTGAAATATCCTAGGAACCACAAGCCAGCAGTCTGAGAGCAAAGTGCTCTATTGGGGTGATATGGTACAATGAGATCTTTAAGATAAGATGGGACCTGATTATTTAAGACCTTGTATGTGAGCAGAAGGATTTTAAATTCAATTCAGTTTTATTTATATAGCACCAAATCACAACAACAGTTGCCTCGTGGCACTTTATATGTTAAGGTAAATACCATACAATAATACAGAGAAAAAAACCCAAGAATCAGATGACCCCCCTACGAGCAAGCAGTTGGCAACACCGGGAAGGAAAAACTCCCTTTTAACAGGAAGAATCCTCTGGCAGAACCAGGCTCAGGGAGGGGCAGCCATCTGCCACAACCAGTCCGGGGTGAGATTCTGGATTTAACAGGGAAGAGAAGCCAATATGGAGAAATATGCTCTCTCTTTCTATTTCCTCTCAGTACCCCCGCTGCAGCATTTTGGGTCAACTGAAGGCTTTTCAGGGTTTTTTTTAGGACAGCCTGATAGTAAAGCAAAGATAGTGCACAAATGTAAGAAAGTAGTCTTAGATATTTGTTTAAAATGTGCATTGAAAGATATATCCTGGGCAAAAATGACTTCTGATTTCTAACAATGTTACTGGAGGCTGAGGTACACGATTTTTCTGAGATTTTTAGGGCCAAGTGCAATAACCTCAGTTTTATCTGAATTTAAGGACTTTGCAGACCGGATGCGTTGCATAAAAATGACACGAAATTCTGAATCTTTTGGATGCAAACTTCTCATGTAACCAAATGCGTTGCGTTTTTGCGAATAATTCGTCCTCATAAAATGCACTGTGAAAAAAATGCAGTCGACATCAAGCGATGATGTAATGAGGTCCTGATGCTTTTAAACAAGAGAAGGAAGAAACAGATTCTGGGTTCATCCAACTCATGAGAAAGCAGCGGCAGGCAGAATGTCACGGTTTGAACACGTAGTTGAAACTATATCACGGCCGCTTTCGCACACATTTCAGGATGCCAGGGGGACAGTTTGAGCTAAGTTTGAGCTTGGCGAGTTGGGATCACATCTGAGGAGGCAGATAAATAATTTCAAAGAGCCGACTGACCCGGAGCAGTGTCTAGTTGTGTGTCTGAAGTAAAACAGTATAATTTTATTGTTCCCACATCAGTGTATATTCAGTGTATCGGTGTGCGTTTTGAGCTATGAACTCACATGTTGCCAAATGCAGCACACTGATTGATCAAATCAGTTTATTCGTTGCAAACGTCAGAAAAATCAAACTTGATCCGATAAAAATGCTGCAATTTTGTCCCGTGAAATGTCAGTGTCAGTGTGAACAGCTTCATTAAGAACAGGTGAGTCGTGGCATCATCTGCATAGCAGTGAAAAGGTACACAGTGCCTTCTAATAATACTGCCTAAGGGAATCATGTATAATGCAAATAGAATTAGTCCCACCACAGAACTCTGTGGCGCTCCATAATAGCCTTAGTGTGTGAAGAAGCCTCCCCCCTTTACATGAACAAATCCGGCTCTGTCAGATAGATATCATTGTAACCACTTTAATACCTTTGACATGTTCTAATCTCTGTAATAAAATGTTATGGCCAACAGTATCGAATACTGCACTGAGGTCCAGCACGACAAGCACAGAGATGAGTCCACTGTCAGAGGTCATAAGGTGATCGCTGGTAGCCTTCGCTAGTACTGTTTCTGTACTGTGATGAATTCTGAAACTTTAAATAAACCATTCCTCTGGACATGATCAATTAGCTGTTTTACCTGACAACACAGGAAGGCAGACACACTGAGAGAATACAATAAACAGAATGCTTATCAGCCTGGTTACAGTTCTGAAAAGAAAGCCAGAGGTTGTTTTTTTTTTTAGTTTTTCCTGAATCAGTGATGAATAGTAAGAGGGAAGCAGGAGATTGACTGAGGGATTGGGGCTTCAGTGATGCTGACACTGCACTGGTCCATCGTGGTGAAGAGCATAAAAGTGAAGCTGTTGGTTTACTTGCTGATCTACATCTACATTGATATATATTTTATGTAGATAGCACTTTTTTTCTATTCTATTTTATTTCATCTGTTTTATTTTTTGAGCTGCTGTAACGCGCAAATTTCCCCGTTGTGGGATCATTAAAGTTCTATCTTATCTTATCTTATCTTATCCCAACCCTCACCTGTGGGCACAAGCTTTGGGTAGTGACCGAAAGAACACGATTGCAGATACTAGTGGAAGAAATGAGCTTCCTCCAAGGGTGGCTGGCCTCTCCCTTAGAGACAAGGTGAAGAGCGCAGTCATTCAACAGGGGCTCAGTGTAAAGCTGCTACTCTTCCACATCAAAAGGAGCCAGTTGATGTGGTTCAGGCATCTGAGTAGGATGCTTCCTGGGTGCTTCTTGGGTGAGGTGTTCCAGGCATGCCCTACCAAGAGGAGGCCCCGGGGCAGACCCAGGACACCCTGGAGAGATTATATCTCTCAGGTGGCCGAGGAACGCATTGGGGTCCCCCCGGATAAGCTGGAGGAGGGGGCTGGGGAGACCGAGCTCTGGGTTTCTCTGCTTTGGCTGCAGCCCCCACTACCCAGTCTGGGATAAGCGGAAGAAAATGGATGGATGGATGGATGGATGTTAAAATCGACCACTATAATTATTTTATCTGAACTAAACACTAAATCAGATAAAACAGACAGAAGCTCTGAGTAAGGGCCAAGTCAGCAATAGTTAACATATAAAATAGCTTTTTGAGTTTTCCAATTAGGGTGTTATATTAGAAATAAGATGCGTAGTTTAAATGTTAACCCTTGTTTCACAGATTTCCAATTGTTAATGCATAAAAATGATTTAAGTACAAATGTTCTTGTTGAACTGTATCATTTTGTGCCTTTTTTTTTGCTAGCTTGTTGTGGCTCTGAGGCAGAAATAACTTGAGAAAAAAAATATGGAGATTGAGGATTCAAACATTACACCAGCATCAATATTTGCTGTATTTCTGTATCAGTCAGCATAGTCAAGATGATGTTAAACAGAGAGCAGCACAGCCTGCTGTGTTCCTAAACACTCCCAAAAGATTTATCCTGGTTTAAAAAAAACACACAGTCCATTTGTGTTTTGACAAATGGTGGGCTGAGTGGTTAGAGGGGAAAAGATACAAAAAAAAAAAAACGTGATTTATTTTCAAAGCTTTTATGATGCTTTTCCATTGTTCCCCTCACGCTTTAGTCTGGATGCACACTATGACTGCCAATGGGGACGAAACTGTTGCAGAGATACAAAGGAACTGCTCAAATTACACCTGTGACAATTACTACAGCAAGGCCCGCTGTCCATGGGACAAAAGAGTGTTATCCAAAACTACTCACAAAGAATGTACAGAAAAAAATCAATTACTGCTAAGGCTTTGTTAGGCTGTCTGGTATGTCAACAGCAGATTAGTACAACAGCACTGAGAAATTTTCAGTCTTTAAAATGGCAAAATTACATGTGGTGTCATAAATACACATGACCTCTGAGCTATATATTAGTCATTTTTCTATCAAAAATAAATTTAATATCTTTATTCCACACCAGAATTTAATAAAAATAGAACAACTGGCTTTGAACTAGCTGAATTCCAGCAATGTTGCAGAGCGACACAGAAAAAGGTCTAACCCTGGAAAGATTTAACTTGTCACCTATAAAGCCCTGTAAACACAGCTGCTGCATGTGAATATTAATGAAATGGAACAAATACAAATGAGTTCAGGAAAATTAGTAAAGAAAAGAGGTGGTTGATCTTCTGGTTGACCAACACATTCTGACTTTTAGGTTACCCTTTCCAAGATTGAGAGAATTTGTATCAGTTTGTAAGTTATGTTGTTGTTCTGCTGGAATTGTTTCTGTTATCTATTCATTGGGATCCATCGTCCTGTGTAACATGTTTGAGGGGCTAGGGAGGATGGAACACCAACTGCCTGCTGTTGGTCCGGAACCCGCAGCCACCCCTGTGCAGGAGCTGTCCGCCTATAGAGCCAGTCGAGGTCCTGGGATGGTGCAGTGTCCAGCAGCCCGAGAAAGTCCTTGGTACTCCACTTTGAGGCCAACCAGCACGGAGCCCGCAAGACTTTACACAAGGCAGCTGACAACCCTCATTATTGGTGACTCAATAATTTGAAATGAAACAAGCTCAGCCATAACCTGCTGAGCCACTGTCCAAGACACAGAGGAAAAAGCTAGAGACATTAGCGATACTGTCATCATGTGATGACATGATGGACAATTTCTCTGATGCCATTTCTCAAATTATTAAAATTATTGCTCCTGTGAAAACTATTAATATAGGTGGTCCACCAAAAGCACCGTGGATGAACTGTGAAATGGTAAAGTTGGTATAAAATAACCTGCAGGAGAGCTGAGAGAAAATATAGAAAAATAAATTTATTTTGAAATCTATAAAAATGCACTTTACTTGTACAACAGTGAAATAAAATTAACCAGACAATCCTAAATTTCCAAAATTGAAAAACAAAACAAAACAAAACAAAAACAAACAAACAAAAAAATGGTCTAATTCTGCTTTTCTATTTTCATCCACAAAGTACTTTTACCCCCCCCCCCCACAAAAAACCCCCCATACAACTGAAATCATCCTTTCATTTCATCAGTTAAAGTCTTGCACCTCTTTACTTGATCCCTGCCTCACCAAACTATTCATACCTGTATCTTATTGTTTTACAAATCATTTAGTAAATATTATCAACGGCTCTCTACAGACTGGCATGTTCCCGGTGTGGTGTAATTACTTGAGAAAAATAACATTGGTAATTAATAATTATAGCCTGATTTTTAATCTGTCATTCCTCAGTAAAATATTTTTTAAAATGTTTATAAACAGCTGAATGAATACCTTTCTTCTCAGTGTCTTTATGATAAGTACCAGTCAGGATTCAGATCCAATCATAGCGCAGAAACAGCCCCTGCTAAAGTCACCAATGACCTAAAGATCAAGCGTTCTTCTTGATATCACTGCTACTTTCAACACTGTTGATTCCTGATTGGCTCTCACCATATCTAAAGGGTATACATTTTTGCATTTTAATTAGCAGGTTTAGAGCTGCACAAATAAAAATTTAATCAGGGGTTCCTCAAGGAAAGAAAAGAATCATAATATATGCTACCATTCTTATGCAGATGATATACAGCTGTATTTATCTTTTTCCTCTAATGAGTTAACCTCTGTTCACAAACTAATAAGCTGCACTGACAACATGATGTTTTGAAATCATTTAGAACTGAACAGAGATAAAAATATTTGTTGCTGGTCCAAAAAGTCAGAAACACAATTTTTTTTTCATATTTAGCATCCCTTTAACGAAGTGAGCAAGTCAGGAATGTTGGCATCATTCTGGACAGTAATCTCAGGTTTTATAATTACATCAGTAAGTTACCAGAACGGCTTTCTATCACAAATATGTCTAAGGTTAGAAAATTCCTATCTCCAACGGACTCTGAGAAATTGCTCCATGCATTCATATCAAGCAGGTTATATTACTGGAATGTTCTATTTGCCTGATTATCCAAATCATCAGTAGGATGACTTCAGCTTATCCCTACAGGCATGTGAAAATTTGACCATATTATCCTAGTATGTGGGTCCCATTGCAATATAGCATTACCTTTGAAATACTTTTTATTAGTTCATAAAGCTCTCAGTTGCCATTGCCATTGCATCCATCTATCCACCCAGTCATAGACCTGGCTTGTAGCTTGGGGAAGGCCGTTCCAGAAGCTTAATGTTAGCCTGCTTTATGCATTCCAAAACCAGTTCTGATGTGTGTTTGGGATCATTCTGCTGTTGGAAGACCCAACAAAACAGCCTCAGAGCATGATGCTACCAGTACCATGGTTGACAGCTGGTACACTGTTCTCAGGTATGAAAGCCTCACCTTTACTCTTCCAAACATACTTCTTGTTATTGTGGCCAAGTAGTTCAATCTTTGTATCGTTTGACCATAAAAAGTCTCCAGAAGGCATTTGGCTTGTCCATGAGAGCAGTTACAAATTTCAGTCAAGCTTGAAGGTGTTGATTCTGGAGCAGGAACTTCTTTCTTTGTCAGTACCCTCTCAGTCCACGGTGATGTAAAACTCACTGTGGACAGTGATGCTGGTGTTCCAGCAGTTTCATTCATGGGAGGCTTGAGCCTTGGTGGTTCCTGAGGGTCAGTTTGGGCCTTCTTACAAACCTTGGTAAAATAGTGATACATTCAAATAGCTTGTACTTACATACAGTTGTTTGAACTGGTGATCCTGGAATCTGCAGTTCAAAGAGACCTTTCCAACTTGTGTAAATCTACAACTATTTTTCTTGGATCTTCATTGAGTTTCTTCAGCTTTCCCATTTTTCTGAGTAATGGTCAATCCAATGAGTAAACAAATCTTTTTTATGCTGGCAAAAAGAAACTACCAATTGTAGTCAATCATGATCACTAGTGAGAAGTTAACAGCTGTTGGCCTTGTCATGTAGAACTTTCAGCACCGCTTATTAAAAGATCAAAGTAAATATTTTTATATATTTCAGCTTATAATTTTTTACATTGTGTGGATTAGAGAAAAGCCAAAAATAAAAAGTTGAGCACCCAATATTTGTTTTTTTTTTTTAGCATTAAAGTCATTAAAAGATGTATGCTGTACCAGCAACCATTCCACAATGGAAAAGTACAGTTCAAAGATATAATTAAAAGCCCCAAATTACCTTAATGTTTATGCCCATATGTAAAGTTCTGACCACAACTGTATATAATTAAATAAAGTGAAGACTGCTATGGAGGGTACTTAAGCAGACGAGTATTTGTTGACTCACCTAAGCACCTTCAGGCGACTGCTTGTTGTGATTTGGTGCTACTGTATATATATATAAAACTGAACTGAATGGAATTCACATGCAGTCAATCCATACAGCACTCTGTATGGATTGACAGATTCTGCTACAGCCGGATGCTACCAATGTGGAAGCAGGTTGCTTCAATCTGATGAAAAGTGGTTGAATGTTGAGTGAGTTACTTCTCTAGGAAATTCTACTCATACCTGTCATGGTTTGCTACTGTATGTGGGTTGTTGTTTCTGGACCCAGATGCACTATACATGAGGCAGAGCTAAGAATGTGCTTGTTCTTGAATTTCTATTTAGTTTTCTGGTAGCCATCCTGGTCCATCCATCTTTTTTCCCTAATACTCTTAAAGTGCTTGTCCAGCTGCCTGGTTTGCTAGGTTTCAGTTTGTCTAGGTTGTTGGTACTGCAAAATTGGTCAGTATGATACACAAAATATACATATGGTTGCAAATAGAAGGATGTAACTAGGTAAAACCTGACTAAGTACAAAGTGCTTAGCAAATTTATTAGACCACCTAAAAACAAGAAAATGCAATTATTTTAGAAATCTGTCAAAAACTTTAAAACTACAAATTATTTTGTTATTTAAGTAACTCACCTCAATGCACAGCATGTGGACTCTGGAACCAGTCTCCTGGAGAGGGTCTGAACTCTATTCCAGTCTGGAGCTGCCCTCGGTGACAAGTGGTGGGCAGAGGTGGGTAGACTTGTATCCCCCTCAATTCGCTGCCTACACATTGGGGTTTTCCCTAGTGGATGAGAGGGTTGCTTCTCTGCATCCTGACTGTTGTTTGTGCTTATGCACTGAACGACAGTTCAGAGTACCCAACCTTCTTGGAGTCACAGGGTGGGGTGCTGGAGGGTGCTCCATCTAGGGACTCCACCCTCCTACTAAGGGACTTCAATGCTCATGGACAACAACAGTGAGACCTGCGGGGGTCTGATTGAGAGGAGAACTTGAGAGAGCCTGAAACTGAGTGGTGTTCTGTTATTTGACTCCTGTGCCAACCACAGTTTGTTCATGATGACCCCCATGTTCGAGCATAAATGTTCATAAATGCATGTGGCTCCAGGTCACTGAAGGTCACAAGTCAATGATCAATTTTGTAATCGCATCATCAGATCTGTGGCCACGTGTCTTGGACACGTGAGGAGGGAATAGAATAGAATAGAATAGAATAGAATAGAATAGAATAGAATAGAATAGAATAGAATAGAATGCCTTTATTGTCA
>JAVDPK010000530.1:18941-32893 GCA_034780415.1 Cichlasoma orientale | reverse complement strand
CTGCCTCCCATTCTACTCTTAAGTATCCTAGGAACCACAAGTAATCCAGCAGTCTGAGAGCAAAGTGCTCTATTGGGCTGATACGGTACTACGAGGTCTTTGAGATAAGATGGGGCCTGATTATTCAAGACCTTGTATGTGAAAATTGTCCTTTCCAAGAGATACCAAAGCACCTCAAATCTTGAAGCTACTTGCGCCTTACCTTGCCTTTGGGATAATGTTTTTACATTAGTGTGTATTGCCTATTTTAGGCCGTGCCTGGAGCTGCCTATTCGTCTCAAAAATTTAACCTTAGTTAGTTTAACCTTAGTCCACATAGTGTTATGGTAAATGGACTGATATTTATCTAATGCTTTTCTGTTTTTATGGTTGTGAAGGGTAGGTGTGCTATACAGTAATTTGTGCAACTGTGGACTGATGAATGACAGACAGTGAACAGTGAGCAGGTTGGTGGGGCCAATAACTGCAGATCAAAAACACAGAGATACCGCAAGTTAGCCTGAACTCTAAGACTGAAGTGTTCTGTTGTGATAATTAATAATAAACATGGCCCATGAAGTTTTTAGATGCCACTTGGTCATTAAAGGCTTTGTATGTGAGGAGTATGGTTTAAATTCTATTTTGGGAGCCAATCAAAAGAAGCTAAAATGGGAGAAATATGAACTCTCTCCCTAATTCCTGTCATTTTCTCACAGCTACATTTTTGGATCACCTGGCTTTACAGGGAACTTTTAGAACAGCCTGAAAATACTGAATTGAAATAGTATGTCATGACCCAGGTCAGATATTTTGTATTGTGTACTGTGTTTGCTCCTCCCTGTCTGGGGGTAGTTTCTGACACCAGCCTCCACAGTGACACCTACTGGCCACTTTTGCTATTGTCACATCTTGATAACGCTACTCTGTGAAACACTGACGCATACAAACATTGCACAATTCTAAACAACAATCTTTTTTTTATACCAGACTATCAATAATTTTGATCAACATATGTTTTTGAGAACTTATCATACAAACAAGGAAAGAACGCTGAAACTGTTAAAGACAACTAGCTGCTACTGTAAAAATGTGCTTCAGCAAATACAATTTTCTCCGTCCGATAATATATGTGAAGCTGTTTTGCTTGCTTACTTATTCAGTGCAATGCACAAGAAACCAATTGTTGCTGTTTATGAGATATTTATATCAGTGTCAGTGGGGATAAAAAAAACAGGGAATAATGGCAAATGGGCTGGTTCTTATGTAGTGCTTTTCTACTCTGCTTTAGCATTCAAAGTGCTTTATACTACAACTCTCATTCACACACACATTCACGCAAGCACTTTTTCTCTGCATCTAAGTGCTTTCTATTTAGCACTCATACATATTCACACCCCGATGAATGCATTCGGAATGACTCAGGATTCAGTAACTTGCCCAAGGATACTCTGGGATGCAGACCGGAGCAGCCAGGGTTCGCACTACCAACCGCCAGCATTAGTGCTCTGCCTCCTGAGCCACAGCCAACCCTCATTTGTCATAAGAACAGATCACCTGTAATTAATGGATGGGAATTTTCTTGCATTCTTTTTAGGCTTTCACACATTTTTCTGGTAGTTTCTGGCTGTGCAGAACACCTGCAATGGGTTAGCGTGAGGATAAAGTCACTTAATGCAGTAAATAACATTTCCTGTTGAAAGTGGAAAAAAATAGACAGGAGTTAGAGCAGAAAATTTCTGCGTGTTTTGTTTTTCTCTTTGAAGGCACAAGTGGTTTCTATTGAGATAATTTAATGAATTTACAGCGCAGTGTGCCACTCTCTTTCTCTGCTGATATAAGTCAATGGAGCTCATCCAGCAGTCAGTCTCTTTTTCTCACGCTTTCTCTCTTGTCTATAATCATCATTGAATAAGACGATATTTATTTAATTACACTTTGGATTCCGGAATTTAAGTGGATGGATAGCCTATACTGGTCTCCACAATCCACAGCAAAGATAATAATGAGCCACTAGGTAATTTCTTTTTTATACATAGAAGTATTAAAAAGGTCCAGCCCAAATCCCTCTGGTCCATCCCAATTGGGAATCCTGGCGCCTCTCCTTCCTAGAAGCAGCAGGTAAAGCCGCCTGTTGAAAGTAGGGTGAAACGCACCAACACCTCAGTTAGGCATTGGTTGTGTGATGTGGGTATTTTGAATGACACTTCGGACAAGCGTTTCAAAACATCTGCACTTGGAAGCTCGACACCATGCTGAAACCTCAGTGTTGAATGTCCCATAGTGCTCTATGGAAAAGTGCTTTTTTGTTGTTGGACTTCAAGAGAGCTGGATTAGATAACCTTGTATATATTGTAAATATTATAAATATATTTTCTAAAAAGCACTCCTGGTAGATGTAGGGGTTGGAAGTCATTTTCTTGTAACAACTTTTTATCTGTTTAAGTTAGGAAGGTAAGACACCTGGTTTTTGTTTGTTTGCTTGTTTGTTTGTTTGTTTTCTAGAATGTTTTGTTGTTTTGTTTTTTGGCTTCCCTACCCTGATGTTGTTCTACCTCAACAGATAAATAAATAAGCACTCACTCTCATTCTATGTGCAGTATTTACTTTTAAGGGAATAGTATTGTATTTTGTATTGTGTATGTCAGCTGAGGAGCTTCAGATGACCCGCTGCATTAAGGAAGTGGAAATGAGACATTGGGAGTTAGAGGTGGAGACAATGCATCTCAGGGTAAGAGTTTTAAAGCTGGAATGCCACCCTAGTAGCTGTGCCCATACCTGTCACAAAGCAAGCCCCATATTCTCCTCATACAGCTTTAAAATGGCCAAGCACATTGAACTGGTGCCACCATTTAGAGAGTCTGAGGTGCATTCTTACTTTGATGCATTTGAGCGCATTGCAAAGACTTTGAACTAGCCAAAAGAAAATTTGGACCTTGTTGTTACAATGTAAATTTGTTGGAAAAGTTGAGGAGGTGTGTGCCAGCCTCTTAATGGAACAGAGCTCCGATTATAATGTGGTTAAGGCTAGAGTGTTGTGTGCATATGAATTGGTGCCTGTGGAATTTGCACACGAGAAAGGGCTTCTTTTTGATAGATGGTGTCAAGCCAGTAAAGTCAAGGACTTTGCGCAGCCAAGAGAATGGGTGCTTCTGGAAGATTTCAAAAAGTGTTTGCCAGAGCGCATTGTGGTGTATTTAAATGAACAGAAAGTTGAGTCTCTCTCTAAAGCAGCTGTCCTGGCTGATGAGTTTTCCCTTACTCATGAGAGTATTTTTTCATCCCGTGTGTTGAGAACAGGCAGCATCTCCCAAGAGAAATGAAACACAATCAGTAAAATTCTCCAGGCACTGTCCTAATGCGAATCATGGTGACTGCAATTGTTTTTATTGTCACGAACCTGGCCACCTCAGCTTGCCCTGTGTTGAAAAATAAAAAGATTAAGGAATAAAAACTCCTGTGATGTGGGGCCAGTTCAGTGTCAATCTACTGTGGCACAGCATGAGCCACCATCTGATGAACTGCTGAAAGCAGAGATAGATGATGTGTTGAAGCCTTTCATTTCTCAGGGTTTCTTTTTCACTGACTGGCAATAAAGTGGCTCGTGTTTCCATTACTCTTTTAAGAGATACCAGTTCTGTGGCACGATGTGGTGTAGTGCATTTTTCTGACCAGTCAGTCTGTGGCTCAGATTTGTTGGTGTGGGGAATAATAGTGAGTGTTTTGTGTGTGCCACTTCACACAGTTACGCTACGCAGTGAATCGGGTGTGCGAGATCAGCTGCTGATGCGTGTGTTCGCGTCCCCTCTACACTTGATGTTTCTTTGGGGTTTCCAGGCTGTAATTACACGTGCCTGGAGTTGTAAGCTTGGTGATTTGGTGGACATTTCATACACATTCTTGAATGAGTCTAATGTTCTTGTCAGCCTCGTCGCAGAAATAAAAAGTGAATCTTTGTCATTTGATGTAATACCAAATAATAATTTGTGTTTTGCTATAGACAGAGAGCAGCTCATAAAAGCTCAGCGCTCTGACGCCACTTTGACTGCCTGCCTAGCTGCCACTTAGACACATACACATGTAACACAGCCTGTGTCTTGCCTTTTTAAAGATACTGTCTTGTTGCAAAAATGGTACCCAGAGTCTGGAATGGAGTATGATATGGTCATTCAGGTTGTTGTGCCAAAAGAGCACTGTCTCCATTTCATGTCCAAGGTTTCTGCGGCTATTACCACGGGCTCTGTAAAAACATTGTAAGTCTGCTTGCTCCTCTGAATGATTTGTCAAGTCCTTTTGTGCAGACTTCTGAGTGTCAAGTCTCATTTGACTCAGCCAAGGCTCTTCTGTGAAGTGCACCAGTACTGGCTGCCCCTGATTTTGTTCATGTATTCCAACTAGAAGTTGATGGCAGTGCTCGTGGTGCAGGCAAAGAACTTTTGCAGGAGGATGATAGGGGTGTTGATCATTCAGTATGATATTTTTTAAAGAAGTTCAACAACACCAGATGAACTACAGCACAACTGAGAACCAAACCTCAGCAATACTTTTGGCATTACAACATTTCGAGGTATATATTCGTTCCAGCTCCAACTAGTGGCTGTTTACAATGACCACAATTCCTTAGTGTTCCTGACACACATGCGCAATAGCAATCAGTCTCATGTGCTTATTGCTGAAAGATTTTTTAACATTTACCATTTGAAAGGTACTGATAATGTTGTGGCTGATGCTTTATCTTGTGTAGGGTGTAATGACCCAAGCCACATAAATTAGTTGTGGGAGGGGTTTTTGTTTGTTTGTTTTACTTTTTTGTTGTTGTTGTTGTTTTTGTCTAGAATGTTTTATTTGTTGTTTTAACCACGCCCACCCTGATGTTGTTCTACTTCAAAAGATAAATAAACAAATCTGTTTCAAATGCAAAATCTCACAGTAGCACTGATCCTTCCTTGGCAGTAGCATTTCTGTTCTGGTTACCCCTAGGCTAAGGCTTAACAAGTATCAGATGAATTGACTAGTTTTTGATGCTTCTAATTTTGGCAATATTGTGCAGATGAAAGAAGGCAGTCCTATATATTTCTTTAATGTGTGAGTTCAAGGACATATCATGGCTCTTTAACCCTTCGAAAGTCTAAGTCATCATAAGTGGCAACCTTAACCCTATCCCTAACCCTATTATATTATGTGGTTTCCTAGATGAATACAGCTGGCTATCATCTACAGTCATCTGAAAAAGTACATACCCTTTTTCAATTCTAAGGTTGTCAGGACATAATAAAAAATCATCTGGTCGTAAGCAGGTTTTAAAATAACCTCAGATGAACAACAACACAATATATTATATCATGTCATTATTTGTTTAACAATAATTGAGCCAAAATGCAAAAGCAGTGTGTTAAAATTAAGTACACCCTTACTGCTTCAATAGGAACTAAGAAGCTAAGTAGAAGCAAGGTGCTGATAATCACATGCACTTGATTAAGTGTGACTACCAAGGCAGAAGGTTTGACACTTTGCTGGCCTGGAGCATTCAGGTGTGTGTTAGTACACTACCAAGGAGGAAGGACATCAGCAATGATCTTAGCGAAGCCAAAACTGGCCATCAATGTGGGAACGGTTAGAAGGCAATTTCCAAACAATTTAAAGTCCATCATTCTACAGTGAGAAAGATTATTCACAATTGTAAAAGGTTTATGACAGTTTCCAATCTTCCCAGGAGTTGATGTCTCATCAATGTCACCACGCAGTGCTCATAGAAACTACAAAAAAAAAAAAAAAAAGACAAACTAAAGTTCATGACAGTACAAAAGACATAACAAGTATGACTTGTTTGGAAAGGTTGCCAGGAGAACATGACAGCACAGCTTAGATTTGCAAAGCTGCATCTAAACAAACCACAAGACATCTGGAACAATGTCCTTTTGAAACACAACGCCAAATTGGAGTTATTTGGCCACCATTCGTAGCAAAAACCAAACACAGCATATCAGCACAAACATCTCTTACCAACTGTCAAGCACAATGGCAAAGGGTCACTGATTTTTTTGCAGCCACAGGACGCTAGGCATCTTGCAGTCATTGAGTCGACCATGATCTTTTAAACCAAAGTATTCTGGAGTCAGCTTTGTGGCTATCTGTCCAGCAATTAAATCTTGGCTGAAATTGGGTCATTCAACAGGACAATGATTCCAAGCAAATCTGCAACAAAATAGTTAAAAAAGAGAAAAGAATTAAAGTGTTACAATGGCCCAGTCGAAGTGCAGACCTCAACCTGCTTTCAGTGCTGTGGTTGGACCTTAAGAGAGCATAAATAAATGCCTGCAAACCTTACTGAACTGAAGCAATGTTATAAAGGAAAATTCTTCCACAACAATGTGAGATTTGTCATACAGAACATGGTTACTTCAACGTATTGCTGCTAAAGGTGGTTCGACAAGCTACTGTATCATAGGGTGTATTTTTTTTTCACAGCACTGCTTCTGCATTCTCGCATTGGTTCTGCAAAATAAATAACGATGTCATGCAATATGTTTGCCAGCGATTTGAGGTTGTATTTGTCTAATCTGAAGACTTGCTGGGGTCTTAAAATTATTATTTCCTGGTACGCAAAAAATTCAAACTGAAAGGGGCTGAGACTGAGGCTGAAGACTGAGGCTGAATACAGTAGCGGGGGCTCGGCTGCAGGCAATGCTAAAGACTGTAAAGCTGGCTATGCTGCAGGCACTGAAGACTGTGACAGAGGCTCTGCTGCAGGCACTGAAGACTGTGGTGGAGACAGAAAAGAGTGCTGGGGCCATTCTGCAGGGCACACAGTCATCTCCTCTGATGACCCAGGCTGCTTATTAGGGCCCTCTGTTATCCCGAGAGGCTGGACTGCCTCCACCCGAGAGACAGATACGGGTGCAGGTGCTGGGTGCCTCTCAGGAGCATAGCTCACAGTTTTTTCAGGAGTTATTGTCTCCACACATACAGTCTGGTAGGCTGAAGGTGAAGGGTGGTGAGCAGAAAATCCTTCATTAACCCGTGCAAGGACTCCAACAGCCAGGGAAAACTAGCCACCAGTTCCTGCAGTTTGGCTGTGATAGCTTCCTGCTCATCCTCACACAGGTCAGATAATAGTTCTAAACACAACATGTCCAGTCTACGGATGATCGTCTTCCTCCTCTCCTCTGAGAGGGAAAGAGCTGCAGAGCACAGAGCGTCGCTGACCCCAGTTTCAGACACAGTCTCTGACATATTAGTTCCTTCTGAGGTCAAAACAGGATGACTCACTGTGTTTGCGGGTTGAGAGTGCTGTTTCCGCTGCTGAGAGCGGCGATCCTTCCCCACTGAAGCGGGCTGAGGAAACGGTGGTGATGGCATGGAAGTATGCAGCTGCGACATGGAAAGCCATGGTTGAAGTACCGGTTGAGTGATTCCTGCAGCGTAAAACCGCACGGCTCCGGAGAATCCTCTCTCTGATGCTGCCGGGAGCTCTTCTTCCTCCGTCGCTGCACTGACTGCCGGGGAGAAGCAGGGCTAGCACACAGAGAGGCAGGTGAGTGAGCAGCTGGAGCCAGAAAAAGTCTGCCCACTCAGTAAACCTGCGGCTTAGGCGGGGGAGGTGAGCGGCGTCATAGGGGACCCTTCCAATATGTGGGTCCTCCCAGAGCCAGGCAAGAGCCGCTGTACAATTCTGTATCCGCAGGCTTTATACTGGTCACGTCCTTCTGTCAGTTTCCATGCCACAGACCTTTACTAGTGAAAGGATGAGCTGACCAGACTGAGATGGTGGTTTGAGATGGCAACAGATGTAAATGGCTGGCACGAAGCACTGCGACCTCTCACTGTTAAGTCTCAACCCAAAATCACAGCCACAAACTGCTGTTGTTCAGTTTGATACAGTAGTACCACCATGGAGTGAGGTGATAATTGCAGGTGTGGTTGAAAATGCCTGAAGAGGTTGGACAAGGTGCTTGCCAAACTTGAGCAGTCCAATTTGAAAAGTGGTGCAGGACATGTATGAGGACAGTGAGACAGTGGTGAGGTGTGTGGTAGGAGTTACAAATGGATCAAAGGTGGGAGTGGGATTCCCTCAGGGATAGGTTCTGAGCCCCGTCAGTAAAAGCAAGACAGAATACATGTGCATGCATGAGAGGGAGACAGATGGGAAGTTGAACATGCAAGGAGCAGAGATAGCGAAGGTAGATGAGTTTAAATACCTGGTGTCAATCATCCCTCCTTCGCAAATCGCCACCATGGTGCAGGGGTTTGTGTGTCTCACTGATCCCAGGAACTATGTTGTCCAGGGGCTTTTGCACCCCGCAGGTAGGTTGTCCCAAGGCAAATTGGTCCTGGGTGAGGGGCCAGAGAAAAAGCCATTCCAACAAACATTATGGAAGAAACATCAAGGAAACAATTGATCCTGCCCAGGAAAAGGTTACTGGGGTCCCACCCTGGAGCCAGGCCTGGGGAGGGAGCTTGAGGGAGAGCGCCTCGTGGCTGGGCCCAGCTGGGTGCAGGCTGAAGGGCAGACATGGGCCTGTCCTCCTGTAGGCCCACCACCTGCAAGAGGTGTCATAAAAGTCAGGTGCAATGTATGTCTGGTGGCAGTCTAGGCCAAGACCCTGGTGGACCAATCCCTGGCTATCGAGGCTACCTATTGGGACATGGAACATCACTTCATTGGTGGGGAAGGAGCCTGAGATAGAGTGGACGGTTGAGCGATACCGGCTAGATATAGTTGGGCTTACCTCAACACATGGCCTGGATTCTGGAACCAGCCTCCTGGAGAGGGGCTGGACTCTGTTCCAGTCTGGAGTTGCCCTTGGTGAGAGGCAACGGGCTGGGGTGGGTATCCTTGGATCTCCTTGGCTTACTGCTGTTCATAGACTTTAGCTCAGCATTCAATACCATCATTCCTCAGCATCTGATTGGAAAGCCGAGCTTGTTGGGCCTGAACACCTCTCTCTGCAACTGAATCCTGGACTTCCTGACTGGGAGACCTCAGTCTGTCCGGATTGGCAAGAACACCTCCAGCACCACCGTACGGAGCACTGGAGCTCCACAGGGCTGCGGTCTCAGTCCACTGCTGTTTACAGCACTGACTCATGACTATACAGCAATGCACAGCTCTAATTACATCGTAAAGTTCACAGATGACACAACCGCGGTGGGTCTCATCAGCGAAAACAATGAGTCAGCATACAGAGAGGAGGTGCAACGGTTAACAGAGTGGTGTAAAGTCAGCAACCTGTCTCTTAATGTTGAAAAAACCAAGGAGGACCACTCTTCACTGAACATCGATGGCTCCTGCATGGAGATTGTCAAGAGCACCAAATTCCTTGGTGCTCACCTGGCAGAAAATATCAACTGGCCCCTCAACACTAGTGCCATAACAGCATCTCTACTTTCTGAGAAGGCTGAGGAAAGCTCACCTGCCACCTCACATCCTCACCATGTTCTACAGAGGAACCATCGAGAGCATCGTTAGTAGCTGCGTCACTGTCTGGTTTGGGAATTGTACTGCATTGGACCGCAAGACCCTCCAGCATGAAGTGAGGACAGCTGAAAAGATCATCAGGGTCTCTCTTTGATCTCTCACAAATATTTTTAATAATTATTGCATTCACAAAGCTCTCAGCATTGTGGATGACCAATCTCGCCCATCACATAGACTTGGAAAGGTTGCCAGGAGAACATGACAGCACAGCTTAGATTTGCAAAGCTGCATCTAAACAAACCACAAGACATCTGGAACAATGTCCTTTTGAAACACAACGCCAAATTGGAGTTATTTGGCCACCATTCGTAGCAAAAACCAAACACAGCATATCAGCACAAACATCTCTTACCAACTGTCAAGCACAATGGCAAAGGGTCACTGATTTTTTTGCAGCCACAGGACGCTAGGCATCTTGCAGTCATTGAGTCGACCATGATCTTTTAAACCAAAGTATTCTGGAGTCAGCTTTGTGGCTATCTGTCCAGCAATTAAATCTTGGCTGAAATTGGGTCATTCAACAGGACAATGATTCCAAGCAAATCTGCAACAAAATAGTTAAAAAAGAGAAAAGAATTAAAGTGTTACAATGGCCCAGTCGAAGTGCAGACCTCAACCTGCTTTCAGTGCTGTGGTTGGACCTTAAGAGAGCATAAATAAATGCCTGCAAACCTTACTGAACTGAAGCAATGTTATAAAGGAAAATTCTTCCACAACAATGTGAGATTTGTCATACAGAACATGGTTACTTCAACGTATTGCTGCTAAAGGTGGTTCGACAAGCTACTGTATCATAGGGTGTATTTTTTTTTCACAGCACTGCTTCTGCATTCTCGCATTGGTTCTGCAAAATAAATAACGATGTCATGCAATATGTTTGCCAGCGATTTGAGGTTGTATTTGTCTAATCTGAAGACTTGCTGGGGTCTTAAAATTATTATTTCCTGGTACGCAAAAAATTTAAACTGAAAGGTGTACTCTGTGGCTCTGCTGCAGGCATTGAATACTGTGGTAGAGACAGAAAAGAGTGCTGGGGCCATTCTGCAGGGCACACAGTCATCTCCTCTGATGACCTGGGCTCCTTATTAGGGCATAGACTTTCACATAGACTCTTTACTCTCCTGCCATATGGGAGGAGCAACCGCACGAACACAACCAGACTGTGCAACAGCTTTATTCCAAAAGCCATTAGGCTCCTGAACTTCAACCTGAACTGATGGAGTCAGACACACACTCTCACACATGAAGGACTGACATGCACACACAACACCATCATTCCTCAGCATCTGATCTGGAAAGCTAAGCTTGTTGGGCCTGGACACGTCTTGCTTGCTGCCTGTACATCAGAGTTTTCACTGGTGGATGAGAGCGTCACTTTCCTGCACCTTCAAGCCAGGGAATGGGTCCTGATTGTTGTTTACACTTATACGCCAAATGACAGTTCAGAGTGCCCAGCCTTCTTGGTGTTGCTGGGCAGAGTGCTCCATCTGCTGACTGGGATTCAAGAGGAACAATACAATTTTTGTCCTGGTTGTGGAACGCTGAACCAGCACTTTATCCTCTCAAGGATATTTGAGAGTCCAAGGGAGTTTGCCAGTCCAGTCTATATGTGTTTTTTTGGACATGGAGAAAGCATTTGATCCATTTTGTTATCCTTTGGGTGGGGTGCTGCAGGAGTATGGGAGTATTTTTTGGGCCTTTCTGCCTTCATTAGATAGTGCACAAGTGTGTTTCATCTTGGTGGCCTCAGAATCTCATCTCTACTTTTTGCAGATGATGTGGTCCTGTTGACTTCATCAGATGGTGGCCTCCAGATCACACTGGAGTAGTGCACATCTGAGTATGAAGCAGCAGGTATGAGAATTAGCACCTCTAAGTTTGAGGCCATGAGTTGCTGCCCCAAGTGGAGGAGTTTAAGTATCTCTGGATCTTGTTCATAAGTGACGGGAGATGGGAGTGGGGCTGTGGCTACAGTGATGTGGATGCTGTACAGTCATTGTAAAGAGAGAGCTGAGTGTGAAAGTGAAACTGTCGATTTACCGGTCAATCTATGTCCTTCCCTCACCTATGGTCACGAGCTTTGGGTAGTTACCAAAAGAATGAGTTTGCCGATACAAGCAGTGGAAACGTGTTTCCTCCAGAGGTTGGCTGGCCTCTTCCTTAGAGATATGGTGAAGAGTGCAGTCATTCGGGAGGGTCTCAGAGTAGAACTTCTACTCTTCTGACAGGATGTTTCTAATTTTAGAGATCTCTCCTAACAAGACCAAGTTTTCCCCATAAAGTTTCCCAATTATCTATAAAGCCCACATTGTTTTTGGACACCACTCAGACAGCCAGTAATTTAAGGAGAACATGTGGCTAAACATGTCGTTCCTGGTCCAACTGAGGAGGGGCCCAGAGAAACCTATAGAGTCCAACAATGATTGGGCAAAGTTATACACAGATTCAACATTAACTTTAGTGACCTCCGACTGACGTATCTGGGTGTCACTATTGCTGACGTGAATATGCCAGCAGTTTCAGATTTCCTTCTATGTCTCCTGTTCTGGCCCCTGGAAGAATATCAACAATGGTTGCTGGTGTCTCATGCTTCACATTTCTCAAAACAGAATCACTAATAACCAGAGTTTGTTCCACAGCGGGTGTGTCACCGTGTGAGGAAAAATGACTCGAAACTGGTTGGTGGTTTACCAAACCAGCCTGATTTCCCGGTTGCTTGGGAGAATCTGCTGGGGGAGAGCTAGGTGACAGTAGATGTCCTTCTGAAAGTGCTGTAACTAAGTTTAAAGATATAATTCCTCCACTATTATGTTCTTCAATGCCATTTTTTCTCTTGTATTATTTTAGGGTCTTTACTTTTCAATATAAAGTGTCTTGAGGGAACTGTTTTTTTGATTTGGTGCTATATAAATAAAATTAAATGGGAAACACGGAGCATGGAAACAGATGTTCTGCTGAGGACTAAGCGGGAGGCAGCACTATATATAGACACCAAAGTAAAATTAAATACAAAGCACAAGTGACAGAGATTACCAAAGTAAAAGAGGAAGAAACTGAACAGAAAGGACATACAAACCTGACACAGAGGGGCGCAAGAGGAAGTCTAAACCCCATGTGGAATACTAAAGGCAAAAGCATAGCTGAAGCAGAGAACTAAGGCTCAAGCGGCAGTTAAAATAAACTAGGCTAGAGCTTCAGAAGAACAGCAATGATTTTAAAGCTAATTTGTGGAATGCATGGTATATTTCACTTGGCTTGAGTCAGTAACCAACAATCCAGTATCCCAGAGGGCTGCCCCATGCATCCACAGCCTGCCCCTTCAAGACGAAATGACATTCCGCATGTCATTGGAGGCCTCCTGTTTGGTCTCACAATTATTAGATATCATCTTAGTGATTCGGGAACAAGTATTTTTTTATTAGGAGGGGGAAGAGGGTAATGTGAGTGGTATGAACCGTGAACTCACTATCACTGGTTCATGACTGATTGCACCCCTGATGAGACTGTGGGACTTGATTAAAAGCAAGAAGTGGGTATTTGGGGTATGTGTGCACAAGGAGCAGGATGTTACATGGTGTAGCTGTGTTCACCTCAGGAGGGAGGGCATCATTAGTGGTTAGGGGTGCCAGCAATGCAGATAGACAGCGAAGGGGTTAGTTGTTCCTGTTTTTCCTGTGTTAAGAGAGGAGACTTGCTGTCTTCTTTAGCTAGTCTAGGGCCAGGCATAAGAAAGCAAGACATTATCATTGCTCCTCAGTGTGCCGCTGCCTCAAATGCTTCTGTCCTCATATTTTTATTCATGTCTTTTCACATGCGGCTTCTTTTGCACAGCCATATTCCAGTGGAGCCACAAGCGCAAACCCTGGGGGCTCTTGTGTTGACACAAGTTTAGTATCTCTCTTTTAGTTACATGGTTGGACTTGTTATTCCCCAGGTATCATAGCTATGTCCCCTCCCCCCAACCTCTATTCAATTTAATTCAGTTTTATTTATATAGCGCCACATCACAACAAACAGTCGCCTCAAGGCGCTTTGTATTGTGGGGAAAGACCCTACAATAATACAGGGAAATCCCAACAGTCAAAATGACCCCCTATGAGCAAGCATTCGGTGACAGTGGGAAGGAAAAACTCACTTTTAACAGGAAGAAACCTCCAGCAGAAGCAGGCTCAGGGAGGGGCTGAGGGGAGAGAGAGAGGACAAAAGACATGGTGTGGAAGAGAGACAGAGATTAATAATAACTAATGATTAAATGCAGAGTGAAGTATAAACAAAGTAAATAAGGTGAATGAAAAGTAACGGTGCATTATGGGAACCCCCCAGCAGCCTAGGCCTATAGCAGCATAACAAAGGGATGGTTCAGGGTCACCTGATCCAGCCCTAACCATAAGCTTGATCAAAAAGGAAAGTTTGAAGGCTATTCTTAAAAATAGAGAGGGTGTCTGTCTCCTGAATCAAAACTGGGAGCTGGTTCCACAGAAGAGGGGCCTGAAAGCTG
>JAVDPK010000530.1:6118-18841 GCA_034780415.1 Cichlasoma orientale | reverse complement strand
TGAGTCCACTGTCAGAGGCTGTAAGAAGATCATTTGTAACCTTCACTAATGCTGTTTCTGTGCTGTGATCAATTCTCTTCCTCTACCTGATGACCTCATTTTAAATTGTAAATGTTGGGAAATAAAGTTTGTCAGGACAGTTCAGCTTCATGTTCAGTGACTACTTATTCCATCAGCAAATACAATGCTTTTCTCATTTCATACTCACAAAGCAGTTTTAAATCTGAAACTGTTGTTAATAGAACCAAAAATTTCTGCTGATGTAACTCTAAAGTATAATTTTCTGGCACTCAGCTGAGACTAGATTCATATTGAAGGAAAATATCTACAAATGAAAACTGGAGGTTGTTTCTGGTGTTTACCGTTCAAATTTTCCTTGGACTGCAATGTGTGTAAATTATTATTAATTATTGAAATCAGTTACGATACAGTGTTATCTGCTGACCACTGGATAATGTGTTTTGCAAAATCCATTGCAAATACATTACATGCTTACTTGCAATAATCAGGCCCCCTTAGCCATTGTATGAAGCTGAGAGGCCAGGACGATGCATCCTCAATCAATTTCCCAGGCTGTAGTTCTGCACTCCAGCTTGTGAAGCCCAGATCCCCTTTAGTCGCTCCCCTTTTAGCCTCCTTTATCTTTCTCAAACAATAGATCCTTCCCTTTTTCACACTGAATCCCCCCAAACACTGTGTGAATAAAGTTAGTCCAACATGCGGCCCTAAACCCACCCCGAGATTGCTGCCGGGCAGCCACACTCACAGAATTGTTTGTTAATAGTCCAATTAGATAATTGCCATCTTTCACTCCTTTTCCTCTCTGTTTCCCATAAAGGCATGAATGGCACTCAGGGAGGGGGGCAGCTTGAAGAGGGCTTCTGGCCAGCTAAGGTGACAAGAAGGGCCAGAGAATGTTCCTTGCACTAGCTCACTAGTTTGAATTGAATCATTGTGGCCTAATCAATGGTCTTATTGGATTACTGGCCACTGCTGTGTTCAGAGATATTGTTGCACTGACAATGAAAACAGCAAAGAGTTGGTGGTTGGGTGGGTGGGTAGTGGGTTGGAAGGCGAGTGGTGAAGAGAGGTAGGGGCCATTCCAGGGGTAAGCGTGTATGAGAGAGTGTAGGCAGCCTAAGCACTAATGACAAGTTTTGTTCCCCTTTTTTGTTTTCTTCAAATATGCAGGTTAAGATTATGAGAGCTGAAGATGGCTTTTGGGGTGCAATCATTTGAATACTGAAGGATGTGGCATTAGCGTCCAGGACCTCACTGGATTTTTCTCTTTGATTGAATCACGGAATGACACAGGAAACTTGAACACAATTCTCATGTAAGAAGAGCCCAGCATTGTTGCGGTACTCAAACTGGCTGGGTCACCACTGCCTTCATAAATTTTGTTCTGTGCGGATCTGTTCATTATCCTTTTTTTACCTATCTCTCTCACGCTCTGTCTCCCTCTCTGGCTCAGTCCCAGTTTCTCTTGCCTACAATAGCGTAGTGGCAAGATTTGCACATTACAGCATTCCATTGATTGGTGAGAAAGCCAAAGGGAAAAACGAGATCAAAGTTCACTGACACGCTGCAACAATAAGGTGCGCTGTGAAAAGTCAGTGGGACAAAATGTCTGGCTGTGTTCTGCCAACGGAAGAATGACGTGCCCGGGAACTTTTTTGGGCTCTGGTCGACTCGTACCTCTGTGATTGTGTGCGTTAAGGGAGGCTTGCTTGCGAGACAAGACCAATCATTTGTCTTGATACCCTGGGCTGAGAGCAGGCAAACTGAGGGGGACGGAACGAACAAACCCCTCTATCAAGACCTGATCTATTTCCCAAACAATTTTGTGTATTCATGAGGTTACGCAAATGTGGAGGCAGCGAAATTACCGTAATCAATTGAAACAGCGAGTGCGCATCCATGGCTCTGATTATTTGGAGATCATCTATCAGCCTGATGTCTATGTAACGAGGAAAGGGGGGCATTGAATTACTATTGAGATTCACTGAGAAGTCCATGATCATTGGGCAAGGGAGTTTGGTCAGTGATAATAGGGCTCCTTGGTCTGGCGACGGAAGTATTTCTCCAAACATTAGATAGCTGACTCTGCACTGCTGAAAGGTGCTGTTTTGAAACTCAAACCCCCAGTGTCCAGCCAAGCCGGTGAGCCACATTCTCCATAATCTCCTTTTTTTGCCCCACCTGACAAAGGAAAAACAGAGGCGGACAAGCCGCAGGTCTAAGAGGATATCTGAGCATGGAGGTCAGGTACAACCAAGAGACTGAAAGGATGGTGCTGAAGAATGGACTAAAGGAGGGGAAAGATGGCAAGGACTCGCAGGGCACCTTGTCCAAAAGCTTCCTCAAGGACCAGCAGGACTCCTTTCCCCCCTCCGGGACCGTGGACACTTGTGAGAAGAACAGGGAGAGCACAAGGGACCCGGACTACTGCCGGAGAATACTTGTTCGAGGTAATGCTTGTCTTTTGTTTTTTAACGTGTTATTAGTCTGTCACATTCAGATGCATTTTAGAAATTTGAAATATGAGATTATCTTGAAAAAAGTTGTAAAATGAGCTTCAGACCGAGACCGAGGCTGTTTAAATTCATGGAGAGACCACTCATCAGCCTTTCTAAATTAGAAGCACTTTACTGAACTTTAATAATGTTAATACCAAAAGGTTTTCTTTTAAATAGAGAACTATAGTTTTAATTAATAATTGTTTTGTTTTTTTAACTCACTGATTAATATTTGTTTACTCCTGAATTAGAGCAACATAAAAATGTAAGAGAGCTAATTTATCCGGCATTAAAAAGAAGAGCTAATGTGTATCAAATAAACATGGCTTTTTAAACACAGTGACGTTTAGTATTTATGTGATAGCTCATGTTCAATTATTTTCAACAATTTTAGGGTTAATTATTAAAATGAACTGTTTACACACATTTAAATGTACTATCCAAAATTAAACGTGTGGAAGGTCATGCCTGCTTATACTGTGTGTACTGCATGTCATTTTCAGGGTGATAAATATTAATCAGAGGGAAAACAAGGCACTATAACTTTGTTATTATTGATATTTAATATCAACAAATCATGCATAGAATTAAGTGTGTGAGTCAATAGCTAAGAGTGTCGTCTCTGTATTTTCTGTCAACAGTTTTGGCTCAACACTGACTGTATGAAAACAAAATGTAAATATAATAACTACACCAAAAACAGTGGATTAGTTCGGCAGGATGTAACGAGACAGAGCAGCCGAAAATATAGAGGAAGGTTTTCACTTTAAATGTTTTACCCTTTATCACTCCTTTAATATTTACTAAAATAATAAAATAATTATTAATTCAATTTTTATGAGAGCATAATTTGAAATAATAGCAAATATAATGACAACTGTAAAAAATAATACTCATCAGGCAGGGATTAGTTACTATTACTTTAGCAGGATTTAAATGTCAACACACATTGTTCTCATTTGTCTTTTGTGGTGAATTATGTGAATGAAAAATAAACAGAACCATAACGTGTTACAGTCACTTTTATTGAATGTGTTATTTTTATATAAGCTTCACCTAAACTTAATTAGAATTTTCAGTTTGCAGCTGATGGAATTTAAGTGGACCAGTGTTTTCCAGCTGAATAATTTAAAGCAAAGGGTTCTGCAGGCACAGTGACAACATCATTACAAATACATCATAACACATTTAAATTTTACTCAATATTTATTGCCAGTCCCGCCACTACTGTGGTTTTATAAAAAACAGTTCTAATAATAATATCAATCATAATAATAATTCAAATACATCTGATACTACTAACAATAAATAAACAGGTCTAAATGCAGACCTATATTGTGTCCTGTTGTGACTTTGTTGCTAATTTTTGTGCTTCTTGTTACAGATGCTAAAGGCTCCATCAGAGAAATCATTCTGCCGAAGGGTTTGGATTTGGACCGGCCCAAGCGCACCCGCACCTCTTTCACCGCAGAGCAGCTATACCGTTTAGAGATGGAGTTTCAGAGGTGCCAGTACGTGGTTGGAAGAGAACGGACAGAACTGGCCCGTCAGCTCAATCTCTCTGAAACGCAGGTATGCATTCTGCTTCACCACAGATGAAAAGGATGAATTTATTCATTGTGAACTTGAAGATGGATCCTTTTATTTTTGACTGAAATGGCAACAATGTGTGGCATGAATTTAAACTAATTTGCTTTGTGTGTCCTTAATACCACCATCTATTTGGATTTCCCATAATTGTGTTACAGTACACACAGGAAGGTGAATTTAACTACATAATTAAATTAATTTCACTTCATTTTTAAGAACATGAATAATTATGTAGGATTCAGATCCTGTCCACGGAATTTTAAGGAGATATTCTCACATATAATTATGGTTTGAATCAGACGATCACTGACGATCAGTGTGTTAAAGAATCGCTCAGTAATCATTAAAAGAAAAATCAGGTTTAACAGATTGTAATTCACTGTTTCAGAGAACGAGTGCTAATCATTTTCTTTACATTAAGACCCCAAAACTATTTCATTTAAATCTAGCAATGCACCAATAACAATTACGTGCTTATTGTTTGGTGATATGGGCTGTAATGTCTGTTGGCACTAGAAAAAGTGCAGACTTTCTCTTCATGCCATAGATGTGGGGTCAGCGAAGGTTCATGTAGGGGATGAACTGTTTGCTCGCTGTGCTTGACACCAGATTCCACAGTAAGTCGCCCGGTCACTCCAGCCTGTCTGTTTCAGCGTCTGTGCATCTTCCAGCTTCTCTTTTATATTTTAAACTGTGCAAACCAGCTAATGGTGCTATTGGTGACATCAGCTTGGGGTTTAGTGTTAATGTGGTTTTCACCACAGCTGAAGGAGCCTGACCTTGAGGAAAAGCCTGCAAGAGGTCAATCTATTCTCACAGAAGACACAACCAACAGCAAACTCATTGTTCCTTTTACAAACAGCTGTGTGTAGCTTAACCTGCCTACCTATGCGTGTTAACATTTTACATTTTCTCTGTTTTATTAGACCAACACAATTGCTGTTTTTTTCCACACTGCAAATGTTAATTTGCTGATATAAAAGCCAAATAGAAAACAAACTTTGCTCCTTAAGAATTTCTTCCACTGTCTGATTCTCATCCTACTGAAATAGGTTTTTAATGACAACAAGGTGAAATTAATATTTTGTTCCCTGACAATCAGTCCTTAGCTGTGTGCACATCTAATTATCTTTTTTTGGGCTACCAGTTCCACCTTATAGTAGACTCTGCACTGAGAACGTCATCCCTAAAATGAGCGAGATGGTCTTCTGAGTGCTCTTTACGTTGCAAACAGGGAGCATTAGATAGAGCAGCTTCTTCTCTTGACATGAAATAATTGCCTGTAAAGAGTTAAACCACAGACTATAGTGAAGGGAAAATATTCAAATGTGATTGGAGTAGCAGCAGGACTGAGCTGGGGGCTTGCTGATGATTGGTACATGTATATTTTGTTCCATATGAAACAGTCTCGTATGTCCAAGAGAGATCAGCAGCTACAATTTACACAGAAGTCTCTATATGTTTTACTTTTGGCATATTTTCAAATTATATAGCTATGCAAAATTGAACAATGGAAATGTCAAAATAAAAAATAAATAAATAAAATAATTAAATATTAAAATTTGTCGTGCCTGATGGAAGCAGAAGGACCAGGGCAGGGATTCTGAATGTGAAGGTGCAATGCTGATTCTTAATCAGTTTTTTCATCCTTAGACATGGAAATATAATATCCTTTGATCCTGCTGTATAATTTAAGGTACAGTTGTCTCTGAATCTCGACAACATTAGAAATAATATTGTTGTCACACTAACGTTTTTCATTCAAATTAAGAGGAAATTTGAAAGTTTAACATTTTCTGTTCAAATATTATTTTTAAGGAATGAAATGTGGTAAAGTCAAATCCTAAATTTAGGAATTTTTACATTTGTGTGAGAGTATTACAGGAAGCTTAACCTTCATTTCCAGAACCAGGGAATCCTGTGGTGTGAATTAAAAGAAGTAACTGAAGTGATAATTAATGGCAGCCACTGTGACTGTGAAGGTACAGAGAATAAAATCATGCAGTGGAGCAGGCCTAATGTAACGGCGTTATTCACCGTTTCCTCGCCTCTGAAATATGCAGATATCTTGAAACGTCTGCTTAAGATTGAAATAAAATTTAGACCTGCAGTAAATGTATTATTTTAAAAGATCAATCAATAGATTTCAGTTTTCAAAAACTGTTTTAGTCTAGAAAATATCAGGAGATAGTGAACAAACACAAAACTCTGACAACTCCGCGAATCTCAAGGTGACAGAGTTTTATATTTACAGAGTTGTTTTCCTCAATCAAAGGGTCCACCGTCCCAACGCAGTCTATTGATAGTGATGCAACACAAATAGAAGCAGATAACTGACAATCAAGTAGTTACTAAATTAATCTTGGTGGATAATTTCAGCTTTTAATAAATAGCACACAAATATCACACAACAATTATCCGACATAATGATCACAAACAAAAAACAAGAAAAAAAGAAATAACCATTATTATGTTTTTGTTTATTTGTGGTTCTTATGGAGAGGTTCAAGTTGTGTGTGTGTGTGTGTGTGTGTGTGTGTGTGTGTGTGTGTGTGTGTGTGTGGTTCATCACTAATCACGTTTTGACTCAATTAACTTCCTGCCTGTTATCACACTGCGATTCATTCAGGCTACATGACTGAATGAAATCTTGTGGTCATTGACAGTTTACAGTTGTTATTAGTGTGGGTGGGTGGGTGTGTGTGTGTGTGTGTGTGTGTGTGTGGGTGTGTGTGTGTGTGTGTGTGTGTATTAAAATGTCCCTGCGTATATACATATGTGCAGCTGCTATACGTTAGTGAGATTCTAAAGATGTCTCATTTAGGCGGGGGAAGGGACGGCACTCTGCCAATAAAAGCAAATAAAAGCCGTCATCATAATCTGCAGACATGTTGTTTTATACTTCGCACTAATCTGCACGCACTGAAGTGGCAAATATCTTTGAGTATAAATTTGTTTCCTAATCTTATACCACCACACAGTATTTAAATAGGTTTTTTGATCTGCGAGCACTCACTCAATATACAGTAATTCAGGAACTACATATTATACATTACTGTTTCTCTGACGGCTCTCTCGTGTGTGTTCCAATCTAGGTGAAGGTCTGGTTCCAGAACCGGCGCACTAAGCAGAAGAAGGATCAGGGGAAGGATTCTGAGCTGCGCTCAGTAGTTTCAGAGACGGCAGCCACCTGCAGCGTCCTCAGACTGCTGGAGCAGGGGCGGCTGTTGACGCCTCCCGGCCTGCCGGGCCTTCTGCCCCACTGCGGCAGTGGCACTCTGGGCTCTGCCCTGCGCCCTTCCTCTATGGCCATGGCCAGCAACGGCAGCAGTAGCAGCAGCAGCAGTGGAGGAAGCACTGGCACAGCCGGCGGCAGCCCTCCACTACCTGCCGTCACCAGCTCAGGAACAGTGGCAGGCTTGCAGAGCTCACCGGCAACTCACAGCCTTTTCAGCTTCCCTATGCCCTCATTACTCAGTGGTGTTGCCACCCGCATTTCCTCCAACCCCCTCTCCATGGCGGGCTCCCTGGCTGGAAACCTGCAGGAACTTTCTGCACGCTACCTGAGCTCCTCTGCCTTTGAGCCTTACTCGCGGACCAATGGCAAAGAATCCATGGACAAAAAAATCCTGGAATAATGCTTTGTTTTTACATAGATGGAGTCCTGTTTCCTCGGGACACAAATTGGTTGTTTTCCTTGGCTGTTATTGTCTTTTTTTTCTTTCTTTTTTTTTGGTTTTGCTCTGTCTCTTTCATCTGTCTGTGTCATGTTCTGTAGCAGTTCATGGATTCCAGTTGCGCATCTGGCGCCTTGTATGAGGGAGAAAACAAAGACCTACATAAGCTCATCTAACAAAGACAGGGTAGCAGTGGAGAGATTTTGCACAAGAAGTTCATTCAGGACTTTATAAGAGAGAATTAGAAAGATATACACTGAGGAGAGTACTGACAGATGTTTCAGGCTTTCTGCTAATAAACAAATATTTAGTCCAATTTAGTCATCCAAAACGACTATATACAAAGGCTCCTAGAGAATACAGCTGCTACACACCACAAACTCTCTGCTACTTCAGAAGAAGTGGTGCATATAGCGTATAGCAGGAAGCCTGGGATTGGTGACAAGAATGATAAAGTGGTAGTACTTTTCTGAACTGTATTTTGTACTTTCTTTGTGATGGGTAGATGCATGCCACAGAAGTGAGTAGATCTAGAGAAAGAAGTTGAGACGTCAAACACCTGAGCAGCAGTTTGTGAGATCCAAACAGAGAATCAGCTCTTTTAAAATTTAAAGTGCAGCGTTAGCAAGGCCAATTTCTCAAAACAGAGCTGGGGGAGGGGGGGTGGGGGGGTGCTTGTGTTTGAAGGTCACCGCAAGGCCAGAGTCAGCGTGAAACCCAGTGCATCGGATGCGTGATTGCAATTTGCATATGCAGATGTTTGATAAACACAAAAAATTTCCTTTGTAAATCTGTTTGTTATGTTTGGACCAAACCAAAACAGAACCAAGAAAGCTGTTGTCAGACAGTACGAGAGCTGAATTGTTCAGTGTTTTTTTTTGTTTTGTTTTAAATATATATACATTTTGGTGAAGGCTTGAACATTTTACAACAAAAGTCTTTCCTCTTGGCATTTTTGTCTTGAAGATGCAGTACCTGACATTTTATTTAAGTTTTTTGTTTGCGTTTTCCTTTCGTCATTGTGACACCACCGCGCGTTCTCTGAGTTCTGGTGTATAGTTTCTATTCTGTGCAGGAGCTAAGCACAGGCGTGAGTTGCTGAAAGGGAGAAAAGGCTTTTCAGCATAAGTAAGATGTTTGTTTTGTTGAATGCTGCAAGGTAACAGCTTTTTCAATCGTTAAGACAACCTTTCCTGTGCGAAATTTCCAAAATCCACAGCCTTCAGAAAAGATTGAGGCAGATGATGCTTGTGGAGCCTGAATGAAATTATTGTAGTATTGAGGTATTGGAAATGCAAAATGTACCTTAAAGTTGTTATTTTATTGTAAATTATTCACTTCTGTAATTAATAGATTATTAGTATATCTGGAAAATAATGGATGAATGAATGAATGTATTAGCAGGGTTGAGGAATCAATCAAAAGCTCTTTGGTGCTGTTGTTGTGAAATATCTTGAAATTTGTGAAATGTGTGGTACAAATGTTCATATATATTATGTATATGGCTACAGACAAAGACAAGTGTGTTTTTTTTTTCTTCCATACATGTTGCTATAAATTATGATAAATTTCATGACTGCCATACCTCCTCTACACAAGCCTGGTGTGTATGCTCTTAATGTGACCTGCTGATGTCATTCCCACTCATCCTTTGACCGGACTGAACAATAGGAATGCCACTGGGATGTTACAGTGTCAGTGTGGTTAGTCGAAGGTTCGAACTAGATTTTATTAGGCTGCACAAAGTTATTCTTATTAAATATTTTGTCCATTTTGGACTTTAACGGATCAGAAACACAGCAGGAAAAAAAACAAACAAAAAACAGTGCCTTTTGTTTTGTTTTGTTTTTCCTGCTAACAGCCCAAAAATCCAAATAGATTTAATACATAAAGATCTAAAACCCAAGAAGAGGAGATAATAATAATAATAATAATAATAATAATAATAATAATAATAATAATAATAATAATAATAATAATAATAATAATAATAACAATAATAATAATAATAATATTTGCCTGAATTTTTTTTTTTACAGAAGCAAAGATGTAAATCCAACAGGAACTGGGACATCCGTCTTTGCAATTTTTATAAACTTCCCTGATACTTTGATACGCTGACTAAAATCCTTCGGCCCAATTCTCACTATCTACACACCAAAAGAGAAGAGTTGATTGTAGCATTAATTTCTGCATCTGATTTGCACTCCGGTGTTCCTATAAAGTCAAAACAATAAGCTTGAGGACTAGCATCCAGTATCCTGTTTTTGTCCCCTGCTCCACCGACTAATTGGAGGAGATTATTCTAACTGGAGAGCCTAAGACTCCACCCAGTGCTGAAAACGCAGCTCATTCTCAGAGATTTTTAGGGTAAAATAAGAAATATTCCTCCTAATTAATTTATAGCAATGTGTCAAGTTTCTGTCGGTCTAATTTGATGTTATTTTAAGTAAATTTGAAGCACAATAAGAATGCATCATTTTACACAGGATCTCGTTTTTAGGCATTTAAATAATTTACTAGATTTACATAAATATATAATAGAAATAAGATTTACAAAGACTTCTTTTAACCATTAGTCTTTCTGTGCTGATGAAGACATGGGTGAAACCTCTTGATAGCAATCAAGATTTCTATCTGACGTGGTTTGAGGGACCCGGGCGCTCGTTCTCTCTGCAGACGTAATCTGTACACTAATGGAATTGAGCTTAGCGCTGAACTGTCAGGAAAGGTGCATCAACACAGCGCTTCTTCATATTTCAACCATCCTACAGGAACTGTGGTAGGGTAAATAACAGGATGGATTTGCTCAAGTAATGAACTTAAGTGCAGCGCTGAGGTATTTGTACTTCAAATTCATACTATAGCAAGTCCAGGATTAGTATCCATTACATTTAGCTAGAACTTAATTTGGAGATTGAGATTTAATACATAACAAATATGATCATATGCCACTCTATGCTAATTCTAATATAATATTCATCTTTTAGCATATAATATAATTTTAAGATAGCACTGCAGCACACAGTGGTTTGTCAAGCTGCTATGACAACTCTTAGCTTGTTTGTAATGTTCTGCTCTGAGTTTAGCCCTGCTTATTTTGGCAGAATGATCACAGTAGAAATGCAAAACTGCGGCTCTTTTGTGAGCAGAACCAAAGAAACCAATCCTCCCCACTGTGTCTTGGGAATCTCCCCAGAGGAAAAAATAAAGGTTACATTTATGCCTCCTACGCCTCTCAACCCCATTCTAGCAGCCCCCACCCATTCTCTCCCTTCACCCTTAGTCCAATTAGAAGAAGGTCGGGGAGGTTTTTGTAAGTGTGGTGTTTTCTTTTTTGGGGGGAGGGGGGTGGGGGTGTTCAGCGCATGTATGTGTGTGTATTCATGTGCAGAACTGTCATTGCAGCAGACCACCAACACATTTTCTCTCACGATACGGTCCTGTCTTTAAACTCAGGTCTTACTAGGTGACAAAAAGGCTGCGTCCTGTCTTGTATTTTGGCATTTCTGTGCCATAAAGTGGCTGCAAGGATTAGAGCACTCGAACAAGTCTTAAAGAAGGAACAATTTTCAAGCACGCTCATCCATAAACTTACATCTCTGCAATTCAACAAATATGCGAGATTCCAATGAAGACATTCTAAACCTGTGAAAAAGTTGCACAACTCAACTGCTCTGCTTCTTCACTGAATAATTAATCCTATTAAGTAATCAAAGGAATGAGGGGAGAGGAAAGGCCTGGAAAGCAAGGGCCAGGGTAGCATTTCAAATGTGTTGCAACAAACACAACAACACTGCACTCACCAAATAATACAACATTTCATTCCAACTGTAACATATTTGTTTACAGGTTGTCAGCAGGTAGTTTGGAGTTGAGATTTCCCCCCCAAAAAATCAGCATTTTAAAATACTAATGATATGAATGGCTACATAAGGAGAACAGAAATCAGAGCAATGTCACATATATGTAAACTGCAGTTAGACAAGTGTGACAATTGCATTGAGAATAACTACTCACCCCTGTCTCCGTCCTATTTGATAATTGATTATTTCCTAATGTAGCAATTTTTGAGTATGTACATTAGTACATGCTCAAAATGAATTAGTTGGCAGTGAGCGTAAAAGAGAGTTGCATTTGGTGACAATTATTTCTCATCTCTGCCCTCCCAGAACAATCAAGAGTCGGAGATTTTACTTTCTGCAGCGTTGCTCATTTGCTGATTTCTCGCAGCGCTCCAGCATCAAACAGTTCAGAGAAAAGGCTCTAATAAAGCTGCTGTACCCGCTAACCACCAACAGCAAACAGACACAACTACCTGACGTACATAAGATCACTTGGTAGGTAAAGGTGGAAACTGAAGCATAGTTAAATGACCAGTCAGATGGACACTGGCATGACAGATGTTTTGCACCTACCAGTTGAGGAATTAGGAAACACCCTTGGAAAAACAGCTTTATAAGGTGGTAGCATGTCAGTGCTGCACCTTTTTATGCTGCCAAAAAAAAAAAAGGAAAAGGAAACATAGCTTTTATTGAAAGTGTCTAAAAACAGATAAAACAGAAAATCTGTGATCTGATCATTACCTCTGCTGGAGTCAAAACAATATCACTCATCTATAACTTATATCAGCCCTGATCCGGATCCATTTATACATATTACCACTGGCCAGTTACAGGTCAGTTGCTTGGGAACAAGTGATAATCTGAAATGTATTTCCTGTCACCATCTTCATCTATAATATAATAAGTCTTCTTCAGTTTCAGTTTTCAGTTACTTCATTTTTCTGGTCACAGTCTAGCTAATCTCAAAATATGAATCTCAGTGCTGCTGATGCGTCTGTCGCCCTCCCTTCACCTTCACACACACACACACGCGCACACACACACACACACACACACACACACACACACACACACACACACACACACACACAC
>JAVDPK010000529.1:105920-116048 GCA_034780415.1 Cichlasoma orientale | reverse complement strand
TGTGTGTGTGTGTGTGTGTGTGTGTGTGTGTGTGTGTGTGTGTGTGTGTGTGTGTGTGTGTGTGTGTGTGTGCTCTGACTCAAAACCATCAATGCTGATTTTAATGGACGTGTTTTTAAAGGCTGGTGTCTAGTCAAAAGGTTTTAGCTAATAATTATCCAAATTGGTACAATTAACATACGACACAGGTTTTCCAAGGCTTTCTGGTAGGTTCACAGAGTTTCAACCACCATTATAAATCCTTTAGAAAACTTTTAAATCAAGTGAAATGAGGTGATCTCATGTCAAAAATTATAATTTGGCAATAAATCTTTCTTTCTGGAAAAACATTAGCTTTTTAACCTGATGTCTTTAGGAGCTCTATCTGAACATAATAACGCACAGAAAGCTGAACTGACCCGTAAATTAACCTGTTCCTCTTTTAGGAAACATCTGCGAGCTGTGAAATAGAAATTCCTTCTGTGAACACAGGACAAACAATCTATGGGTGAATAGAGACGGGAGTGCAAGAAAAGGGCACAGTGCATCAATAAATTGTGTGTTTTTCCATATTCAGGTGTAGTGCACTGCCTGATTCTGCCCTATTTGAAGTTACTGGCACTTTCATTGCATTGTCTATTCCATTTTTGAGGAACTAACATTTCAATGATGGAATTTACTCCAACAAAAATTCTGTTCGTGCAACTTGCACTTAATGACAATGTTACCTTGCTAGTGCGTCAACAGTGGCACTACTAAGATGTAGTTCTGATGGTATTTGTGTTTCCTGGTTAGCTCTAATCACAAACAATATAAATGCCATTGGTTGTGCTGGTATTTATTTATTTACGGGCCGCCAATTGTGCTTGGCCCAGTTTTTCTAGTTTGCCATGGGCCATAGTTCTCTCCCTAATGTTGGGAGGTACTGTGTAAATAAATCTGAACTGGAAAAAAACAACAACTTAGAGCCGTGATAAAAAGACAGAAGTCAAACTTTGAAGACCATGAAAACTTGATAATCCATCAAATAAATGGCTACAACTAAATAACGTAGCATTATGTGTTTGTAAAAAACATTTTAGTCGCTATTTCTAGTATTCATTACTACAACCAAATTAACTCTACAGTATTGGTTTCTTACAGTCTTTCATTGTTTCATTCTTCCATGCTTTTGATGTTTCAAAGACTACCCTGCTAAGACTGCTATTCCACCAAGAAACCCCCTTTTGAATGTTGAAAATCACCCTTTGCAGTTTTTTTTTTAAAAAGCCCATACGTGTCTGACCATTAATGCACCAGCACTGCTCCAGCTTCCCGCTATGATGATTTCAAAGTGAAGAGAACGCTGCATAAAAGTCCTTGAGTCGGTCTTAACTCCCTTCGTCCATGAGGTGTGAAATCGTTTGATCCAGCTTGTTTCCATTTTAGTGAAACAGCCTTTGTGTAGGTGTGAGAGTTTTCATTTGTGTGTTTTTAAATGCTGTTGGAGCAATAAAAAGTGCTGAGGGGGAGGGTTCAGGGTTGGAGTGAAGAAGGAGGAAGGAAATAAGGAAGGAAGGAAGAGAGCTGAATGAAGGATCCGGACAGTCCCATAGTGTATCCTGTCCGTACGAGTCTGTGTGTGCTTGTCTGTGTTTGTGTATGGGTGGGGGAGGTGGGGTGGGGGTGGGGGCTAATTAACATTAAGTCTGTCCTTGTATCTGAATAGAGGGCGGTGGGTGATGTTGGCTTTATGTAGCATGCAAAAAGGTCAGCGGTTGGGGTTAAAAGTCAAACAATGTCTGGAAGGACTAGCAATCAGTTGGGGTGGGAAAAGGCTGCCAGGAAAGGGTAGGTGGGTAAAATAAAGGGCAGGAAGATGACCATGGAAAAAAGAAATAAAGCAGCAAAAGAGGACATTCATTCACTTCGAAGTATCAGTCCTGCATAGCTTCTCCCTACAGGGGCTCACCTTACCTCCAAACACGCTCGAAAAACAGACACACACACAGACAAAAATACGGCCTCATACACAATGACAAACCAGACCCATGCAGGAGCTCTGTAACCTAATCAGAACATGTGGCCTATTTCTCTGTATGTTTTAATGAGCCCTCCATTGTGGAGTGCTGACTGATATTATTAAGCTGCCGTGTCTCAGCTCATTAGCTAAACCAGGCTCAACAACAACACCAGCAGCTAAAAGATGATTTGATACTGCCTGCAGAGTTATGTGACACCACAGGACCTTAAAGAGGTCGTGGTGAGAGACATAGCAAGTGAGTTAATTTGGTCATTGGGGATGAGGCGGACTAAATCTTGCTTCTTATGATACAAAAGAAAAGGAAAAATACATCATAGGCAGATTTCAGCCATCCTCACCAATGCTTGTAAAGCGTCACACAAATTAGCCTAGAAGATTGAGTGTGCATTTTTATCAGCAGACGGTTTCAAGGTAAGAAAAGTCATCATCAATACTGTAAAGATAACAGTGCTGCAGGTAAGTATTTTGTTGTCTGGTCTCACTAATGGTGAATGGCTTGGTTTTCATTTTCAGCAATGTGTATTATTTGTTAGAGCAGCTAAATCATTCAAACTGAATTGATTCATGGGATATACTAGAATGACTTGATGAGGGCTCACTTAACATAATCAACTGGAAGAAAAGATCAAGATCACCAGGTCTCTATACATTAAGTAAAAGCTGTTACACCCACTGAAACGTCCTGGATAACTTGTTTCATATGACCTCTCCAACACCAAAACAGCCTCAAACAAACACGGACACACGTGCAAACCCAAAATAAACACAACACTAAGCTTTGCCATATAAACCAAGTCTTAACGCTGAAAAAACTGGAGGAGACTGTGGAGAAGTCCCCACAATCAAACAAGTCCCTGCGTGTTAGTGTACAGTGAGGTACCCATCTGGCATCATAAACAGGACCACACACAGACACACTTCTCAAATGAATCTGCCTGACCTTGTGATTATAAAAAACGCTATGTTATAGAAATATATTGTGTGTATTGTGGTATCGGTTAGGACTATAGTGAACATTTCACTTCAAAAATGCTTCCACTTGACTGCTCTTGAAGCGACTTCTCCAAGGTGAATGTTGTAAGTTAGGATCTAACTTAAAAATGATATGTCTATACTATAAAATATTGTTATAATGAATCACATTTAACTCACTCTTGTGCATATTGAGAACTTTTACAAGTATGGCGAGTCTTCTACCTCAATTTATGATCATTCCAACTTCAGCCGTCAGAAGTTTGTAGTTAAAATAAAAATATTAGATATTAGTATTGTTATATTAGAATTTATTATATTATTATATTTATTATTTAAACTAGCGCTCATAGTCTTGGAAATGATCTGGGGTTTTTGCCATCCAGATACTGTGATTATGAGAATCTGAGAAAATGATGATAGAAAACATGCAAAACTGAAATTGGAAAGTAAAAGCTAGTGATTACCATTACAAGTAATCTGTCAAATTTATGCTTGTGTTATATACTTTTTGTAACCTCACTGTTCATTTCGGTACTCTGGGTTCTCTAGAATCTGTTCAATTCCAAACAGATATTTTAGGCTGACTAAAATCTTAACAGCAGAGTTTTGTTTTTAATTGTTCCCAATAGTGAGACATAATATCCAGCCTCGCGTGTCACTCAGTGCTGTACTCAAGGTTTGTTTGGAGTTTTTATATATATATATATTGCTTTGCCTTTTCATATGGCTGGTTCAAGCACTGCTGCTTTTTTCCCTGAACATTTGCAAGGTGTGATGCCAGACTATCACACAATGTCAAGTCATAGAAACGAAGCCCATACGCATTGTTGGAAGACTCTTTGTGATGAAGCACTGGAATAATTCACTCCCTAGCTCCTTGCTAGTGCTTTTTTTTGCCAAAGAAAAATGATACATGGATGGTAGAGCTGTACTGAATAGCGTCTTTTGAGCTTTGGAGCTTTACTTGTAATCAACATTGAATAATTTAAGCTTTGCCTCACAAATAGAGTGAGGGAAGGGAAGAGATGGGTGACTCATGTCTAGTTTCGCAATTATCATACTCAAGATTTAAAGACAGTGTCTGAGCTGTGATTTCAGCTGTATGTAAAATAATCACTGAGAGAGGGAACTTTAGATACAACAAGGGTCTCTTACTTTTTTCTCCTATAGGGTGCACTGTCATTCACTGAAGTCTAGCTGCTGGGTTACCGAATGCAGGGGCAGAGAGAGTGCAAACAGTAGTGGGATAGTGTTTAGAGATTTTTTACTAGGCCATTGTTGAAAAAAAATCTACTAAAGCATTATGAAAAATGGCTAAAGTTGGCAACATTGAGGTAAGTTGAAGTGTTTTGATCACCGCTTTGAGGCAGGGAAGCTGAGATGGTTTATTTTAATATCTGAATCCCAAAATTAAAAACTCAGTACTTACCCGTGGTTGAATATTTGGGTAAAGCCCTACGGGACACACATCAGAGTCTTTACATCTTAATTAATAAAGCACATCTTATGCTCAGGTGACTTTCAAAGATAGATGGTTCTTGATTGACTTAATGGAAAATATCAAGTATGACGTAAATATTTGCTTTGATTGCTTTGGGAAAATGAATTATGTGAGGAGTTCTACTCATTTGTCGAGGGTGTTGTAATGTACACTTCTACACTGATTACCTTCCTACTGCAGACAGTACACAAGCTAAGAGACGGTTTTACCTTATTGGCAATATTTTTTTATGCTAAATAGTTATGTTGCTGAAATAGTAGGGAAGATGAAAGAGGAGATGATCAAAAAAGACGACAGACAAAGGGGGAGGGGAAAAAGAGTGAGGTATACAGGTTTTTAAGCTTTTCTGCAGACAAACGAGACAGCTTTGAATCCCTCTTCATCATCTCAGTCTGTTCCTCCGCGTCCTCCCTCTGTAGTGTTTACATGCTGCTTCTTCACTTAATCCAGCCTTCAGGATGCCTACTTCACTTCGTTACCTCTGAGCCTAGAGATGGAACAGTGGATGATGAGGGAGAATTTTATTTTCTTCTTTCTTCATTTCTCTCATCCTCCTTCTCTACCTGCATCTCAATCTCTTCTCTGCTCACTCAACCGTCAGCTACACCAAAGCCTCCAGCATCGATTCCAATAAAGCTGGTAGCCACCACGGCAAAGCTTGGAGAGCCCGCACCCGAACCTAGCATTTGAGCATGTTCAATTAAGAGCGTGTTAATTGAGAAGGCTGGGGTGGGAGTATTGCAGGGAGACAGAGGCTTTTTTCATTTTCTTTTTATTTTCCTTTTAAAAGTGTAATCAATAACTGTCACATTGTGCAGACGTGAGCACACAAACACACAGACACACACACACAGATCTCTAAATCTCAATTATCTCCCCTGCCAATCCACCAAATAGACCAAATATTTGTTTGCCAGCACTGGAATTTATTATTGGGCAAAGGAGTAGTACTCTGTGTGCTACACATACTGAGGTAGTTCCTGCCTTTGTGCTGGGTTAAAGTTTGACATTTCGCGCCTGTTTAAAAGTCAATTGGATCCCTTCTCCAATAAGCACGCATCATCAAAGGCACCATTTCACTCACTGATGCACAGCAGGTGCAGAGGGAGAAGCTTACAGATGGTTTGTGTGCAGTTCTCTGTGTGTATAAGTACTGTATGTTTCAGTTATGAGAATAATGAGAATATGTGGTCCTCTAGAAATAGCACTCATGGCACTTAAGAATGGCATTTAAAATATTTCCGAAAAGTCTTCCATATAATCGCAGGCCTCAGTATGAATGGGTAAAGAATTAGTAAACATGAGAAAAAATTAATAAATATTATGAACAGTGTATTTTGTAAGCTTTTCTTAACACTTTTGTATGTTTCAAAGAGGTCATGTAACCCAGTTTCCAGTTTCATAATTGGGATCTGATGCTTTAGAAAATCTTTGTAACCTTTTAAAACGCGTTCCCCTTTTGTAAGTTTTCCTTCTTTTTTTTTTCCCAGCCAGCTTCTTCTGCTGCTCATTGTGTGTACAACCTTATGAACAAAATCAATGCCTTAGTTTTCACCCTTTCTAGACAGTAAGAAGAGCCACAGAGATCAGGGTGCAGCCAACCTGAAGCTATCGCAGGTTTTGCCCTAAGACATGGCAGGAAGACACAATGTGCAACCTTTTCTGAAAAGAAATGCTGCTTGTTTATATATAGAGAGAGATTTTGTTTCTTCTCCTCGTTCCTCACAATATTTTCCATTCACTCTGCTGACTAGATGCAGTGGTAATTTTTTTTCTCCAAAAGTTTATTAATTGTTTGACCCATAAACCAACAAATGAGTGAAAAAGAGTATGTCATTTCTTCTTTAGCTTCCTGGGTTTGTTCCTGGAGTTCTGTTAGCTCAGTAAACTGCAGCAAATGCACTAAAAACAGCAGTTTCTAAGCATTTACAAAGTTGTTGTTGTTTTTTTACATAATGAAAGTCTTTTAACAAAGGAAAGAGAAGAGAATTCAAAGACTGCTTGAGGCTGTTCATGGATTATTAAATAGTTATTTGTTGATTTGGTGCTAGGCACGTTTAAGCATTCCTTTAAAATCACAATATGGCATTACCCTACCATGAAGCGAAGGTTTAAGAGCTGGGAGGTCCCTGCAGGCATACAAAACCAAAGTTGGAAGTCTGTAGTTTTAATGTGGTTTACCCTGCTCATCAATCCTACCTGCTGCATTATAACAAGTCAATCACCAGCCCCTGTTATTGGACTGTAATGCTACATTCGAGCTACACACTTGATGTTCATTAGGTATAAACCAATTCATTTACAACACAGTGCTATTGGATTGTCCTTGTCTCGACATTCATTTCCCACCACATTGCCGTTTGATGCGTTGCCAGTGCCAGTTAACTTTGATAACTCAGCCCCAGCTTAATATACTGCTGCTGAATTGGCTTGACAAGAGTTCGGCGATAAGCTATTTCTGAGCTTTCTGAGTGGCGATAGCTGGATTATCACTCAGAGTGAGAGAGAGAGACAGGAAAAACTTTGCTGCATACCCTTCCTGGCCAAAAGTCATTAAAATGTTTAGTTTGTTTTTGTTGGCAGGCAGACACAAACAGGGGCACATACAGTGATTAAAACCATGTCCTTGTAGGCCTTAATGATTTGCATAGCTCATTCCTGTTTTGCATTATTGTGGATTTTGACGGCAATGTTCAAATATATTCTACATGTTCTCAAAGTGAGACATTTATCTTTTGGAGCGGTCTGAATGTGTGAACTGTTTCGTGTGGCTTTTTGAAAAATGTGCATGTTGTAAATAGTGCTCTGACAAAATTGTTTCTGATAAACAACCAAGCCAATAAAAGAAGTGAATTGCTGCCTCCAGCTGATGTGTTGTTTTTCTTTCACTCTAGGCAGGCTGCCAGGAACTGGGCTGTTCTCTCAAGTTGCTCCGATCAACTGATTGATCCCTCGATCCATCACTCAGCACCACTTCCGACAAATGGGAGCTCACATAGGAGGTATGGAGGGGACGAAGGTCTTGCTCCTGGTGTTTCTGGTTGGATGGGAGAAATCTCTGGGTCTCAACTGGAACCCAATCCCACGCAAGACTGTTCGATATCAAGGTGAGTGAGCTGTGCAGTAACAGCTGATAGAGGACCTAGTAATCAGAGGAAACAAAACCCCTCAGTGAAAACTTGAAGTGCAAAATTCGTTTATATAGTTTCCTTTGGAGTAGTACAATTTTTTTTAAGTTTAATTTTATTCTCTTTTATGGTTTAGTCACAGTAAAGTAAAAATAGAAAAATTGCAACTAGGAAAAATTGGTCTCCCAGAGGTTGAGCATGCAACACCCCCAACCTCTTGGGCGGCCACGTTCAATCACAAGGGAAACTGCACAGGTGACGTGGTGGGAGGCAACCTGTCAACAATCGCAGTCCAAGTCAGACTGACCGCAATCACTCTCAGACAGGCTAGCGAAGGTTTACAATTAATTGCCGTCAAATTTATAAACACAGACAGATTGCAAACATGTTGCAATCTGTCTATGTTTATGGTGATGAGCGCAACTTGTCTGTAATGTGTCTCTTTGCAATACGGAACTCAACTCAAATGGCTGTGAACTGGTTATATTATGGTTATATTTCTATATAAAAGAAAGATTGCCAAGCAGCTATATCACTTTGCAGTCAAATTGCCATCCTACATCAACGCCAACTACATCACTAATTGTGGAGGAATTTTGGAAATTTCTCTTTCCAACCTATGAGGTTCTGGCTGGACTCAGAATGTAAGTAGTTAATGTGAATTTCTGTTTAATGTGAATTTTGGTGTCCAAATCTGCAAGAGACTGCAATAGATTTCTGATTTTCGCTAATGTGTCACAAACAGATTGCATGAAATCACCAGCTTCACCCCATTCAGTCACAAACTGATAGCAGACTGACTTTTATTGTCGTCTTAACGGAACAAAGATGCTTTGAAGTTGGAAACTGACTGCAAGTGGTTGCAGACCTGGTCCCCATCTTTGAAGCAACCATCAAAGGCTGCAAGATCACAAGTTTATTTTGATCATGGTGCAGTCTTTAACCACTGTTTTCACCACTGTGACTGTAGCATTATGAATTTAGAACTCATGCAGGCCTCATTTTGCACCTAAAAGAGTGAGTTATATTTTTGTGATGTCATAGTGACATAATGTCTTCAGGACAAGCAGGAATCCATGGGTGGGCCCAGTGGGAAAATACTAAAGCTTATGTGCCACAAAGTGGAAAGAATCATGAATAGAATAGAATTTTTGTCTTTTGTATTTCCTAAAAACACCCAATGATAAAACGAGAGGTCACTAGAAGTTAAGTTTTTGTCAAATGATATTTTTACACACAAGTGATGCTGTTCCTCAACCTGTGTTCCTATCTGTCACTTCATAATGTCCACTGTTAGAAAAAAAAATCTGTTTTACAGAAAAAAAAGAGGGAATTTATGTACAAATAAGTAATTATTTCATTACACATACTTGGCATGTAATAAAATAACTGAAAATTTGGCATGGGAAGTGTGCGGTTTAAGAAGTTTTGTGACTCTATGAGCAAGCTATCCCCTAATACCCTAACCATAGCCCATATATGAAATGTTCATAGTTACTGTGACATCATTGGTTAGTAAATACTTCTTCTAAAGCCTCGAGCTGAGTTTTTTCCATTGTCATCTTTGTGTTTGTGAAACCATATGTGATGAACAAGGGGTGGATCTGATAGTGAAACCAAGGACACCAATCACCAACCAATCATCAGTCACGACTCATTTTCTCACAGACGTTTGTACAACTGGAAGTTGTTTTTGCACCCAGAGGAATCAGCCCCAAACAATGCAGGTTTAATAATAATAATAATAATAAATACTTTATTGTCATTGCATTGAAAAAAAAAAAACCAACAAAATTTACTAAGCTGCCATCACAACAGAGTGTACCATAAAAAAACAAATACCATCCAAAACTCAGTAGGATTGTACGTACAGCCTGATCATAAAAGACAACAGTATTTAAGACCATTCATAGATCCATTTGGAAAAGGGGGCTCAAGGGGAACTATTCAGTATGCGCATGGGAGTATGATAAAAACTATTCCTCAGTCTAGTGGTGCAACATTTCAAAACCTGTAGTGAGTGATGTCGCCAATGATCCTACGGGCTCTGCTGTAACAGTGAGACCTGTAGAAAGTGTCCAGGGAAGGCAGGGGGGCACCTATGATTGTTTGTGCCGTGTTGACGACCCTCTGAAGAGCAGCTTTGTCTGCCAGCAAATAGTTCCCATACCAGGCTGTAATAAAATATGTAAAAACACTCTCTATAAAACAATGATAGAATGACTCTAATGGTTTTTTAGAGAGGTTGACCTTAGGAAGTACAGTCTCTGATGGGCCTTTTTCACCACAGCAGCGGAGTGCGCTGTCCATTTCAACTCCCACTGATGTTAGTGCCTAAAAATGTAAAACTCTCTTGGGACCCTCTTGACCTCTTCCCTCCAATTAAAAGTGGTAGATGATCCCCCTGTTTCTGTCTACTAATAATTATTGTATCTTTTTTAACATAATTCAATTCAATTCAATTCAATTCAATTCAATTCAACTTTATTTGTATAGCGCCAATTCACAACAAACAGTCGCCT
>JAVDPK010000529.1:76307-95110 GCA_034780415.1 Cichlasoma orientale | reverse complement strand
GTTTCCAGGAAGTTGCCAACAGATAGGGTAATTATAAATTAACTGGATCCGACCCCCCCCCCCCCCACACACACACACACACGCGCGTTTACTGGCATAAATGCACCTCAAAATTTGACCTTTTAGTAGAGCTAGAATACTTGAGGTGTAAACATGTAACTTGGTGAAATGACTCAAGGCACTGGTTCTAATCAGCGTGCCAGATTTCATAACTTTCTACTCCAGGGTGTAGCTGCAGGATGATCATATCCCAACAACAACAATGAAATGTTGAGCAAAGTGTTGGTTTGTGGGGGGAGAACATTAGCAATGCTGAGAGGCAGTCTGAAGTTGATATTCAGGCTGAATGTTTAGCATCGATTATGTGAAGGGAAAAAATACTGTATTTTATCTGAAGGCAGCTTCCCCTCACTAAGTCAACACGGTAAGCGTGAATGGAAGCTACGTTTGTATTCATGGTCCTGCGCGAGCTCCACGTCTTCCTTTTTACCGTCACAGCAGCTGTTAGAACCATCGTTTCGGCTGCTGTTCCGTCTTCTGTCGTTGTCGGGATTCAGTGGGGATGCATTCACGGGTCAACGCATCAATTTTTGAGCAACATATTCCTTGTGAAACTCCGATGAGTTTGAGCCAATTGAAATGTGGAACGTTGCCTCAATATGTAAGATGAAGGGGAAGGGATAACAGTCCCTTTGTGCGAAGCAGGACACCTTGACACCACCACAGTGTAACAATATATTTTTTTGAAATTGTGTCACCGGGAAATTCAGATAGCAAAGCAATCTTGGTCCATTAACTCAGTATCACGTGGTGCTCGCCAGCGGATGGAGTTTACACAGGTGCCATTCAACTGCGGATGCCCTTGTTTCATTAGTGTAAAATCACCTGCACATATTTTTGTAGTAAATGTATATAAAGATATAAATGCACAGTACTAAAGCAATGTGCTCCAAGAAAACTGGCTTTAATTTGAATGCCAATTATTTGCTATCAGGTGGTTGTAAAGAGGACTTCAAAGGCATCAAGGGCATCGCAAGATTTAAACAGTTCACACTCTCAAGCTTACAACATACCTCCCCTTATTATTTTTTTCACCTCGCTTTCTCTTGTGTCTCACACACATACGCACTCACACATGCGTGCTCCTTCACCCAGAACAGGCTTCTCCGTGTATATAAGTCTATTTACTCTCAAGTAGGCCACAGCATCACATGAGCAGTTAGTCACACCATAAATCACACCGGTTCCTGATGCTCCCTCCCTGGATTTCAGCTGCTATTTTCAGTTGAATCAAAAAAAAAAAAAAAAAAAAAAGGCAAAAGACATGAAAATACTGCTGGCGTAGAAAACAAAAAAAGAAATATTCTTATTCGCTATATGAGATCACATTACGTGCGGCGCTGGCTGTCGTCGCCTCGCATTTTGCACACATTCTATCAGCCCAGATAAAGTGAGAGAGGGGAGGAGCGGGAGAACAAGGTGACACTACAAGCAACATGAGTGTGGATAATGAAAACTAAACACCATCCTTTTTCTCTTTCCTCCCGTCTCTGTCTCAGCTTTCCCTTCTGCTCTGCACCACTAGTTTGTCTGCATGCTTGTCAGGGGATTTGAATGGTGTGTGTGCGTGTGTGTGTGTGTATGCATGCGTGTGTGTCTGAGAGGGAACAGCAAAACAGTGGCTGCGCCTTTTTAAAATTTCTGTGGAGAAAAAAAAACACAAAAAAAAACAAAAGTCGGCTCTCGCTCCGTCTCCACAGATGGGAGCGAGGAAAGAGCGTTTTGCGATTTTGTCATAATCTTTTTGAGATTGTTTGTGTCAGCCCGTGAGCGGCAAAAAATGACAAACAAGCCCAAATTGCGGGTAATCCGCAACAAATTAAACAATCTGGGAATGTATCATATCGAGTCGTCGATTTCATGTCAAAGGATGGGGGCTGAGTTGACAAAAGATAACTAATATTTGGTAATTTTAATCAAATTACAGCGGTAATTGCGGCAACGCTTGAAAAAGAAAGCCGGGCTCGTGTTTTACAACAAATTCTGGTGGTCAGCAGGGGGTAACTTGTATAGAAGTGAGAAAACTCTCAGTTGAGTAAACATTTTCCTGATTAGTTTACGTTTTCTGTCGCTAGTTTCAAGTCTTCAATACAGAATCAATACAGCTATCCTGATCCCTGGGGAGTGGACCCAGGGGTTTGAGTTTTTCTGTGAATTATTACTTTTTGGGGGGTTTTGAGAAGGGATTTATATTCATGTTCTGTATTCTGTTCATACTTTTGTATTTCTTTGTGCTCGTGAGCTTTGTTACCGTCTGATGCTTGGTATTGGTTCTTTATGGTTTTGTTTTTTATCCCTTTAGTTGTACATGACTTTAGGTGTATTAGTTCTCTTTAGCGCTCCCGCTCTGTTCCTTCTGTCTCCTTGTGTTGGTCTTTTTGAGTTTCTAGTTGTGTCTAGCTAATCCTGCTTCCCCATTCAGTCGTGTCTCTCTTCCTGTTTTATTTTGGTCAGTTTTGCTCACTATCTTGTGTTGAGTTTTACTTCCCCGTCTCATTTGGTTAGTTGTCTTCAGCCGTGTTCCCCACTTGTCCTTCATTACCTTTTATATATACTGCCTCAGTCTCCCCACGTGGCTGTGTGCTGCTCGTCATGTGTTCCCTGTGTTCCTCGGGTTCTGCATCCCAAGAGATTTCTGATTTTTCGATTTCCTGCCTTTGCGATTAGTTTCTTGGACTCTGGACTTTGTTTATGTCCTGGACATAAAAACTTGCGTTGGCGTTATTCCTGTCTCCTGTGTCCTTGCGTTTCAGTCCACAATTAATCTACCTCTCACACAGCTTTAAATATGACAACAGCATGATAATCACTTTGTAAATTATAGTCCTGGTTACAGTAAAATGAGTAAGCATCATCAATAAGACAAGGGTGAGACCAAGGGCGGGGCTACCTTGTTAATCCTGTGAGGTCTAAGTCGTCATAACCGGTAAACCTAACGGTTGGAGTTAGGATTAAGGGTTAGGGGTTAGGGTCGTCACCGATGATGACATAGACCTCAGACAGTTAATGACTGCGTGGGCATGCCGTGTTCACTTATGTTTTTCAGTTTCAAAGAACCAAGACCAAAATGCTCAACTTGAGGCTTCAATACTGTAGTCCGCAATGCTGTGGCTCATTCACTTTTTTATTCATATACAGTCTGAAACTGTGTGTGAAGAACATACAAATACATTAGACGACTGATCATGGTTAATTATCCCAACGAGTCTGCTACTTTCAGCTGCTCCCTCATTCACAGGGGACACCACACGTTTGATTTGGCAGATTTTTACACCCGATATCCTTCCCGAAGGGATCTGTGTCTCCTACCCCGACTGAACCGGGGATCCTTTGCCTGTTAGGTGAATGTGTAAACCACTACACTATGGAGCAGGGGTGTCAAACTCAATCACAGGATGGGCCGAAATTGAAAACAGGGTCTAATTCGCGGGCCGAACAGGATTAACCTTTATTGAACAGTCTAAAACTGAAAATATTTTAATCAGCAATATGAATCTGCATGGCCAGAAAACAGCAACGTTTTCCTCAACACGTAAATAAATTATAAAATTTCCCCCAGAAAAAACTGCTGGTGATTTAAAGCTTTGCCTCTTATAAAGTTCCCTGTCTGTGTTACGGTGCTCATGGCGCGTTCTGTCTTCAGGACTTTGCTGCGCAGCGTTTCCTGCTGTGTGACGCAGTGATGCACTGTCAGCTCACCTGTGCAGGTCTCCCCCTGCAGCTTCTCCCACATCCGTCCCACCAATTCACTCTTTTCCAGGCACATCGCAGGCGAGGAAAAGAGACACGGTTTACCTCTGATGTCAGCGATCAGGTCCTCTGCCTCCCACCTGTTTGGAAAATCCCTGTTTTCCACTTTTTCGTTTGGCCATTTTTGGGGGGTCAGACTAGCTTAAATGTCACTGTAAAACGTGCTGATTGATTTTTATCCGCTGATCACTGATCAATGTGCCATTAGCAACACAGAAAACAGGTTAGCGCACAGGTCTTGGCCTGCACGGCAGCTGTTGCAGTGCATTGTTGGATTTGTAGTATAAGTGGTGGGAGCGCTATTCAACCGCGGGCCATTAATAATAGCTATATGAGAGCCACTTCATAGAGCATGCTACAAGGACAACAAATAGAATCCCCATGCTGTCCTTTTACAGCTTGCTCTGACTGGCCAGTTGTACGCCATTTCTTTGATTATATGCGCAGCACTCTAAAAAAGCTAACACCTAAAAAGACCATTCCCAAAAGCCCCTCAGCCCTTTATGTTTGAACCAGAACTGAGTTCAGAACAAGGAGCTTCTCCGGCAGAAGTGAATTAATAACTGTACTAGTTACAAAGCTATTTGTGTCTGACCCTCCAAGGTGACAATAAAAACAGAGCTGTGTTTTCAGTGCTGTTTGTGTGTCTGTTAGAAAGATTATGCAAAAATTTCATTAGGCTTGCTGGGGAGGTGAAACGTGCAAAAAATTAGGTGCATATCCAAATGTATTTCTTTACAACTGCGGAATATTTCGTGAGTTTATTAGAATGCTTTTTCCAGGGCACCTTTTCACATGTGGATGGTGCTAACAAAAAAAGCCAGCTCAGCGTGGACTGCACTGTAGCACAAAAGGCAACATGAAAACACCCTGTCCTTATTTATTGGCTTCTACAGCCTCTAATTGTCCCTCAGCCTTATAGTGTCGGGATGTAGCTCTGGTCATGCAACGTTATAAAAGTAAGGATTTCTCTACTTTTTTGGGGGGGGGGGGGGGGGGTGCTGAACTAAAGAAGCAACAATAAAATGACCAGCAAGCAAAAATAAATAAGCCACTGGGTCTTCATTTCTGCGGGTTCTGGGAGAGCGTGTTCTCTCTTGCAGCTAACAACAAAACTTTTGCTGTGCTGTGCTGTTGGCTGAGATATTTCAAAGCTAGACATATGGCTCTGGCAAGTATATAAAAAGTAGACTGCTCATTCTTTGCTTTGAGGACTTTGCGGACCTTTTACATGCACAGAAAGCTATATAAACAAAGCATTATATGGGCTTGTAAAGCCCTGCATTAAAATGTGATCTGCATGCGGGAGTGCAAGATTCCGATCTCATTTATCGTTTGCATTTTCCATTTGAAATAATAATGGTCCAACTTTAAATCCCCCGCATTGTTGTATGCTGCTGCTCTGTATAGCCTGGATTAGCCCGTTCCTTATCGAAGAATGAGTTTTCGTAATGCTGCAATGCTGAGTTTATAAGTGCTTTAACAATCTTTGGTCTTAAAGCTGTGTTAAATTGAGGCTAAACACAATTTAAGTTGTTTTCCAAAACAAGATTAGTCGATTTTCCCAATTTGAAAACTACCTCTCTTAATGGAATTTTTATTGAACAAGTGTATGAATACAAACATCTTGGCTTCTGGCTCGTGGCAAATGCACTTTTAAAACTTGCACTAAAGCACTGGCTGATTGAAGCTGTTGAAGGATAGTTGTGATTCTGCAGATTATGCACTCTTTCAGTCTTTGCATCAGCCCTAAATCAATCATCTATATTCATCAACATGCTCCCACTTTAAGAGCTCGAGATTCTGGCAAACTATGCTATTAGATTCATAATGTTTGGGTGTAATGGTACACACCCATGCACTCTCCATCAAAACAAGGGCTGGTCTGAGAGAGCATCACTGCCTCTTGTTTATTTGCACAGCTTTTCTAAATAGACGACTGCCTTATCTCGCTGCTGACATGTAGATCTGGAACTTATCAGACTTTCCCCGAAGACTCGGCTTCTGCTCCTGGTTCTCAAAGTAAATACAGAGCTTGGGAAGCTTTCCGTGCAGTGCAGGAAAAATTTACAGGAGATCCTCATGCTAGATATTGTGGGCAGTCTCAGCAAACTCTTCAAAACCTGGCACATTGTGACCTCCTTCCTAACGTGCAGTTATGCGCTTTTAATTACATATTCTATAAACCCAATCGATAAAAAATGTGGATTCTTGTAATTGTAGTAGCTGAGTAAATCGAAAAGGGTCAAAATGAAATCTTTGTCAGTTAAACTGAATGTTGGTTTGGAGAGCATAAGTTTTCTCGAAAAAATGTTAAATATCTGGACTGAAGGAGGGAGGGGCAGCGCGATAAGACGTAAACACAACTGTAAAATTATCAGATTACAAAGCTAACATTGCAAATGTGTGAGTCAATACATGCCAAGTTGCACGTCCTTAGTGTTTTTTTGCAGCTGTTTCTTGATATTTGGCAAATGCACAGCCAGTTAATCATACTCTTAGCGCCACTGTTCTTTGGTTGCTCAGTGCTGTACGTATGTGCCAGCAAGTTGTTAACTTTGTCACTCAGCCATGTGTGGTCATGGGCTGGTTACAGGTTACAGTTCATTTAGAGCTTTTTCACTCAGTTGTCTGCTGCGACTTCATTCTTTTACTTTACTCATAGTCCTTTTTTTTTTTTTATCAAATAAAATGTTGATCAAGGCAACTGCAATATCTGGAAATATTGCATAAAGTAAGTAAAAAAAAAGTACAGAATTTCAAACTAAATCGCTCTCCTCCTGCAGCTCCTCTGCTCTTTTTTAAGCCCCTCCCACTAGTGTTTCATAACACTAAAGATAAATCAATACTGCCTTTTTTCTTCACACAGGATTTGAACCCCTCTCCCCCAGGTGGAAGTCATACTTTTGAATTTTATACCGTGTCACACTCCTCCGCTTATCTGTTCTAAAAACATCCATAATTGGCCAAAGTCTTTCATCATAGGGTTTTCTGAAGCCATAAAACAGACCGCGTAGGAGTTACAGAAGTGTAGTTCTGTTTTAATTATAATATAAACCAACATGTTCTTATAGATTTGTTGTTTAGTGACACCAAAAACATGGTGACGCCTTTGACCAGCATGGAAGACTCTCACGGTTTAGTTCATGAGCCCACAATGCGAGAGCTCTCACAGGCTGGAGCCCTGTTGGGTAGCATTTAATGGCCGTGTGGCGGTACAACACAAAATCTCAGTGAAAAGAAGTGGGAGAGATGTATCACGGTGGATGACGCTAATCTATAGGCGGTGGTGTGGGTGAGGCTCGGAGGTGCGAATGAGTTGAGACATCAACAAATTTCATCAAGGAAAGTGTGAAATGTTCTTCTCAGGTGTTATTCATCTGTCAACAGATCAGCCAAAGAAAATGCAGCTATGCGTTATCGTGTGATGTAATGATGTATCTGTGTGTTTTCATCCAGATGTGTTGGACAGCATGGCGAGGTTCAGCGTTCAGGGAGTGTTCAACTACAGCATGCTGACTCTGTCCGACCACGAGAGGGTTTTGTACGTCGGCGCACGGGAGGCTTTGTTTGCCCTGGACCCCAACGACATCAGCAGACAGCTACGACCACAGGTAACACGCACATAAGCACACAAACATATTTTAAAAGCTTCTTTTTTGTTTTTGACAGTGAAAGGGATATAAATATATTACAGTTCAATAAGGACAAGGAACGATTTCAAGAAAAATAATTACTGCCTGACTGCCGCTGCAAACACCCACACATTCTCAAACTCTTTTGTAGAAATGCAACAAATTAAATGATAACACATGAGATTTAATATCACGCAGCTTCATGATGGACAGTTCAGGAACAAAAAGCATCCTCCGCACGACTTGGTACAGAGTGCTGCAGAGATAAACAGGCATTTCAAATAGTTAATTTAAATAGACCAAATTCAATTATGATATCATGTGTGATAGAATTATTATAGAAAGTCTTTAAAAATTATAAAGGTTCAGCTTGGATGAACAAGGAAGAAAACATTAAACACAATCTCTGTCTCTGCCATACTTTTTTGAAGTCTGTTAACTAACAGGCTGACCTTATTTTATTTTTTTATTTTTTTTCCTTTTTAGACTCAAGGACATTTGAGAACACATATTCTGGCAGGCAATCAAAGGACTTTATGGTACAATAACAAAGTCGACTGAGTCACTCCGGTTGTTAGGTCTTTTGTCAGTCTGGGGTTTATTTCTTCTTAACACTGTGGGCCACATCGAAGCTTAAATTGTAAAAATTACCAAGTAAATGAATACATTCTCAAAATGTAATAGCGCCCTCCTTGAAGGAACGAGAATATAAGAAAATATATTGAGAGTTCTGTGCTTCTATTGTGTCAACATTTCACTTGGCTTGACCTACGTGTATTTTTTTTAGTTTCATTTATTTTGAAAGGGTGGGAGGAAAAAAACATGTATTTCAAGGCTGTGTAGACCCCTGAAAGAGACCAAATGTACATTAAAACAAGAACATACAAGACAAGCATGAGACAATTTAAAAAAAAAACATTATTTTAAATCAAACAGAAACTTGAAAATAATGTTATACAGATAAAAGCACGATGGGGCTGTGAAGCTTGCTGGCTTTGCTAACATTAGCTTAGAAAAAAAAACCTTTTGTGTTGTTACCAAACACTACAACAATACGGTTTACACTGTACAGAGTAGGTGGTTAACATTAAGTGTGTTGCCGCTAACTTTAACAATAGTTTTATGACAAAGTTTGCTTCTACTTGGCACAAAACCTGGTGATGAGTGTGTTTAGCTAGCAGCCACTTTAGCTAGGTAGCTACAAATCACAAAAACATTTTTGCCCTTTTTTTTAGGCAGTTCTCCAAAAGGATTGGAAAATTATAAAGGTCCGGCCTGTATTTCTCTAACACACCATCTTAGCTATTTCACTTGAGATATTACTACTTTCAGTCTGTTCAGCTCTGTAGATCCTTCAGCTGAATTAAACTGGTCCGACTGGTATAGTCACAAATAAAAGTCATCTTTGCTAATTATAAAAAAGGATGTTTACAATATTAAAGCTCTAAATATTTGTGCAGTGATGATTTGCAGTTATTCTGCGAGGTGGTTAAACTACTCTTGTTTTCAAGTTTGTGCTGAAAGTCTCCAACAGTAATACTGTGAGCAGGCTGCCAGTTATTAGGATGATAATGTGTGCGGCTATTGGCTCCAATATTTCACTTCTAACAGCACAAACATATCCACTGTGAATGTGTGGGAGTAGACAGGCACTCGCGCGCACTTGCCCAGGCTCCGGTCCCGTTCCTCGGAGTTCACGATGCACTCATTCAGTCTTGTTTTTTTACCGTCCTCGTTTTAATTTGTGGATCTTGTTTTCCTGCAAAGCACTCTGGGGCAAACATGTTTCTTTAAAGCGCTCTATAAATACCCTTGACTTGACCTGATGCACGCACGCACTTGCACATAGAGAGAGACGCTAAACCCTCAAAGGCTCAATCTGGTTTTGCTTTGCTCCCTCAATAATTGGTCCATATTGCGATCAATACAATTACACCAATGCAATGAAGGTGTAGTGAGCAGCCCGCAGCGGTTTGGGGATTGCGATCTGATTTACTGCCGTAATGAGCAATTATTAGATGCACGCACATACCCCCACACACTGACAGGGCTGGCTCAGCCGATGGCTGTTTGAGTGAGGGTTATGAGTCTTACAGTAATGATAAGATCACCTGTTGTCAGCCCCCAGTGTGCAATGTAGACGGAAGAAGCCAAGTCAGAAAAATAACCGAAAGGGGACGAGGGAATAGTCCAGCCCCTCTGTCACCATCTGCCCATCACTCTCTCGCTCCTTCCTTTCTTTCCTGTAACTGCTTCTCTTTTATTTCCTTGCTGCTGTCTGTCTTTCTTCCCTGGATATTTTCTAGGGATGTTTTTCCCAGTATTTAGACTTTCTTGAGACAAGCAGCTCCCATCTGCGTTTGAAGTGCTTTCTTCTGCATTATTTAATTATTTTCTCCCCCCCCCCATGATGACTGTGGATTATTTCATTCAATAATTTTCTTTTATGAATTTCAGTCTGTTCCGTTTATGGGCTAGTTCACCTTGTTCCAGCATTTTAGAGCCCACTTCCACACAGTGGAATGATTACCTTACTCTTAATCAGAATAACTGATCCCACTGGAATTTCACATGATATGAAATATGAGCATGTTTGTTCTACTTAGTTTAACCAACAATTTCAGGAACTTGAGACCAGTCAGAATGAACAGACTTAAATATAGCTGTGAATGCACCCAATATTCACTCCCAGTCTCTCAGACTGCATTCAGAGGTTGTCCGGGCAGCACGTGGCCAGATTTTTCTGCACTGTCTACATGAATGTGTCCTGGGTCACATTAAAGGTTGGACCTACACAGCTCACATAAGAATGAATTAAAAGCAGGAGCCACAGGGTAGGAACAAAAGCTGTTTTGTTTTCTGTAGCAATAATGGATATACCGCAGCATTAATATTCAGGCTAAACATTTTCTTTCTTTTTAATTTTGAAACATTGCAGAAAAAAGATGGATGGATGGGCAATCCTTTCACCCCTCAGTTCACAGCTGATCAGACAATAGGACATCAGTGATTGGCCAGTGCGTCATGTTTTTGTTATATTCAGTAAGGCTGTTATAGTTAATGAATCCCTATTAACTGACCTTAACTCCAAATGCCGCCATTTGTATGCAGTTATTCAACCAAATCTTTACTTGTCCATTTTTTTTAATGAATCTCTTGAAGCTATATCGCAGGTTTAAATAAACTCATTCATATTTTAGGATATTAGTAGCCATTCGTTTTGCAAAAGGCTGTCGGCCAGTTGTGCAAGTAAAAATAAAGCACTTTGAAGGGAATGGCTGTGTAGCCTGTGTGTGTGTGTATTCGCAGACGCAGGTTGCTGGACTTATAATAGCACAGCGGTGTTGGCCCGCATCTTAAATGCAGGTAACAGGTCAGTTCTGGTAATGCGGTTGCAGGGGAGGGCAGGTTTGGAAAATCTGACCCATGCAGAACAAGAATATTTGGTCTTTGCAGACAGAAATGATGTAAGTTCTACATCTATTTGCATATAGAGTGGGGGGAATGAAATCCAATCAAAAGTGGTCACTCAAGACACATGTGGAGATGCATTCTAATACCAGGTGTGAACTGGCGCACTTAGAGCTGTCCACTTTGATCAGATCTCCCGAGATGCATGTTAATGTCAATTCTGAACAGGGCTTAAAAGCTGCTGCACATTATTAAAGTAACTGGTAAATGGACTGATTCTTATATAGCGCTTTTCTACTCTGCATGAGCACTCAAAGCACTTCATACTGCATGTCTCAGTCACCCATTCACACACACATTCATACAGGCACTTTCCACATCTAAGTGCTTTCTGTCTAACATTCACACACGTTCACACTCCGATGAACGCATCGGGAGCAACTCGGGGGTCCGGTATCTTGCCCAAGGATAGTTGGGCACGCAGACTGGAGCAGCCAGGGATCGAACCACCAACCTTAGTAGATGACCTGCTCTACCTCCCGAGCCGCAGCCCCTCCCAAAGCAGTGCATTAATGGAATTTAGAGGGGGGGTTTTCTTTATAAGCCATTAGTCATTGATACTGAGGGTAGCTAGTACTACCACCTGAATTTATATTTATTCTAATGTTTAATATGTGCGGAGAAATTCTTGGGCTGACTGGCGACTAATGAGAAGTCCTAAATAGTTAGATCCACCGATCCTGCAGATGATATTTCACAGCCACTGATCCTAATGATTAGGTCGCTTATTAAAGCTTCACCACTGTAGCTGTATCATGTCCCCAGCAAACACAGGATACTCAATAAATAGTGATAGCAAGGGTAAAGGTGAATAATTTTCTTTGTATGTAAAATGTATGTAGTTATGCTCATTTTGGCTTAACCAACCAGGTTCATATTCTTTCCCGTTTAAGACCATTAAAATTTGACACTATTGTTTTAATGCGTACCTCATTTTTAAACTGCAGTCTGCCTGCCCGTGTGTTATATGGCAGAAGCCCACGATTTGATTGCTGCTGGTTTAAATCCAGTCAAGTAAATCAGTTTAATTTTAAATATGCTGCTGTTCTCTCCCTGTAATGGCCAGTATAATTATTTTTAATGGTGTGGAAACCTCTTAGTAAACAGAGTTCATATTTTGGACTTGTGTCCACATAGCAGGGTTAAGCCATGTGTTACAGTTTCTGAAAAGTAGCTACTGTAAATAAATCCCAAAGTTTCTTGGTTAAACAAAGTATGGACATATGATTTCTTTTTCCTCTTCCCCCCCTACATGTTTCAGCAAAATTTTACCTTTTGGAGGATAAAAGCCCAGAGCTAGTGAAGTACTTTGTACAAGTGCATTAAATTTGAACTCTTTTCAGTCTGGCTTTGATCCTTTAAACAATGGTACAATCATCAGAGAATTGTTCTGCAGTAAAGACCTCACGGCTTCCTACCTACCACAAATCACGGGTTTGATCGGGCAGAAACACAGCTGCCAGGGAAAGAACCCTGTGGCTTTTCTCTGCACCACCTGGGCAGCTCAGTCGGTGGACTGTTTTAATTAACTTTACTGTGTGTTTAGCTCAGGATCAACCGGTATAACACATCGTTCTGAGCTTATCTTCGCCTTCTTTCTTTAATCCATGTACATCCACTCTCAGCTCCTGCCAGAGATCATCTTTAAGATGTTAAAATTTTGAGTATCAAACTATATTTGTCAAATGTACTGCCGATGGTGGTGATGGCTGTTGCTATAGTTACTGCAGCTAGTGGTTAAGAATACAGAGCTTAGTGACTGAATTAGACAAAATGGCAAAAATGGAAAGGACTTTTTTGCAGTGGTGCGTCTCAGTGTGCACCTTGTTAGAGACAAATGAGGCAATTTCTTTCCCCATTTGCAGCATGTAATATGTACACAGTATATTATATACAAATGGATCAGCATACTTACAGGTATATTACTTGCGGGCAAAAGGCAGACAGCATCGTTCTTGCAGCTCAACACGTCTGTGTCTTTCCTTTCTCCAGATCGACTGGCCGGCTCCGCAGGATAAGAAGAGGGAGTGCGCTGCCAAGGGCAAGAACAACCAGGTAGTGTAAATTTCAGTTGACATGGTTGTTGGGGTTACCTGCTTTGCTCAAGGGGCGCACAGTACTAGTTTCTAAGACAATCATTTCCAAGAGCATGAAAACATTACTCACTCCACTACTCACTCAATTACAGTTTATCAAGCCGGTCTAGGGTTTCAAACTGGAAAGCTTCCAGTCATTACATTAGCACAGTGCATCTTCCAGACAGGGTCAGCAACTTTTAAGGTGGTTCAATCTGTGTGTTTTGCTGTAAGCAACAAAAGGGATAATGGAAGTCTTGCTCCAACAGTGATGGAATATAATGAAAATTTGGTTGCACTGCAAGACAACCTGGTTTTATAGAGCAAATATTACAATTATCTTGTAAAAAAAAAACACAAGTATATGAAACACATTCCTGTTTTTGTCCAAGGTTGAATGAACAGTTACTGTGCCCAGCTACTAAACTACCCAGGACGTAACCTTTCTTTGGTTTTTGTATGGATTAGGCAGACAATAAACATCTAACGTGTTGGCTAGCTGGAGAGGAGATGTCAGGCTGTTTCCAGTCATCATGATGAGCTAAGATAACCTCTGGCTGGCCTTACCTTCATATTTAAAGAGACAGACCTGATAGCGCAGACTGTAAAGCACTGGAAAACAATTTGTTTCTCTGGGTCTTTTTGGAGCCAGAAGTGGACATCAGGGATATCAGCTAACACTACAATGGTGCATTCATGAACTGTATAATTGGATTTACACAGATACCTGCTAATGTTTAGTAGTCTATACAAAAAAATACTAAAAATACTTTCACTCATCAAAACTGGAGCACAGGTAGCTACTGTGCACCACCTGGAAAAACTGTCCAAACTCCTTAAAATGCACAACTTTAAGGGCTGGATGCAACTTTAAAAGGTGAGTTAAAGCAATACCACCTGCACAGTAAGTAGTTAGTAGTAGTCAGCAGTTATTTGTGCCAGGTTGTAAGTATGTTTCTGTGTGCTGTAAAGCTGGGCATTTTGGGGACTGACTCGCTTTGGAGGAACCCTCAAGTGGCCACTAAAGGAACTGCAGTTTTTGGCACCTACCTATAAACGTGCCAAAAGGTAATATAAGTGCCAACAATGGGTACCTGGGCATCAGAACTGAACCACAGAGCAATGAAAGAAGGTGGCCTGCTCTGATGAATCATGTTTTCTTTTACACATGGATGTGTTGTTTCGGTGTCACTTGCTCTGCTGGGAAACCTTGGGTCCTGCCATTCATGCGGATGGTACTTTGACACGTACCACCTACCTTGGCATTGTTGCGGGCCACGTACACCCTTTCATGGAAATGGTATTCCCTGATAGCTGTGGCCTCTCTCAGCAGGATAATGCTCCCTGCCACGAAGCAAAAATGGTTCAGGAATGGTTTGAGGAGCACAACAGCTTGTTTGAGGTGTTGATTTGGCCTCTAAATTCCCCAGATCTCAATTCAATCGAGCATCTGTGGGATGTGCTGGACAAACAAGTCCGATCCATGGAGGCCCCACCTCGCACCTCACGGGATCTTAAAGGATCTGTTGCTAACATCTCGGTGCAGATACCACATCTTTAATAGATGTATTTTGTTATTGTTATGACGCACAAATGATGTAATGCAGTCAGAAAAGGATCTTTTGATTTTTTTTTTTAATTTTTAAAATCCAGCATCCTCCAGTTCTCACCATCAGTTATGGTACATTTGTAAACATGAACTGGTGTGGTGAATTGGTCCCTGCTAGCTCTGCAAATTTAGTCTCAGCGAAAAACCTCCCACTGCTCAGGCGGCTTGATTTGCAAGAAGTCATGTTAAATATTTTATAGAAGCACGCAGAGGTTTTTGAAATAAAGCTAAACCTCCTCCTCTCTCGTAACTTTTGATGGGGTTTGAAAGAGTAAGGGTGTAATAGTTCACTGGAGTGCAGTAGCAGCACCAGCAGCACTTCTTTAACTAAAACTGCCTCCAACCTAAGTAAAAAAATATATGTTTAGAAATTAGTGCAGCCGGGGATTTAAAAACACTTCGAGTGATTTTAAACATTCATTACAACTTAATGCACACTGAAACTTTACCTTCAGAAGATCGATGGCTTTTCTTTCTTTCTGTGCAAATAAAGTATGCTGGACTGTGATGTGGATAGTTGTAAACGCTCATTTTATTCTTAATCTTTTTATTCTCTTGATCTACTTTAGCAGCAAAACTATCTCGCAGTGCTTTCGTATGGTAATTTGCTTACTACGCAGGAATCACCATATGGTATTTAGAATGCCCGTTGTTACATTTAATTGGTTTTCTTTTTATGCAGTTTTGTAGTTGGGGGCTTGATAGAGGACTGTCTGCCAGACACATCTCATGCTAAATCGGTGACAGCATTGAGCAGAAAACCTCAATTTAAAAGCATCGCATTGCTCATGTGACCGCCTCGAGATAGAGATACTGTTTTGCAGCTGGTTCAAGAGCAACATAAAGTTGGTGCACTGATTTATTTATTACAGTTGAATGAATCACGTGTGAGCATCTGTTTCCATTTCCATTCAAAGGGCTTTATTCATCATCACAGTGCAGACATTAAAGGGCACTTCCCATAAAGCATTGCATGAATGATTCTGATATATGGAGTCATATCTTTTGAAAGAATCAGTATCTTTTTCTTGCTCGCTTTAATGAACATGTTGTTTCACTGCCTTGACTAAATTGGACACTGGATAGATTCGCTCACCGATATCAAACGCATCCAAGTAAATGTACGCTGATTTCACACCTTCCTAATACGAGGGTCTTACCGGCAAACATTTTTAAGGTTAGTGATGATCCAAAAGAAGTCACAGTGACGCTTTAGTGTAAGGCTAAATCTCAGACAGTCTGTTAAGTATTCTGGAAGTCTTTATGATGGAATAGGGTTCCCACTGGCAGAGACAAAAACAACACTGACTGCCTTTCAGCTAACTCCTCGTCGCTCTCTCTCACAGACCGAGTGTTTCAACTACATCCGCTTCCTCCAGAGCTACAACCACACGCTCCTCTACACCTGCGGCACCTACGCCTTCCAACCCAAATGCACTTACGTGGTAAGTACACGTGTAGTTCCCTAGATAGCGAGTCACAGCGAGCCAGCGCTGACAGGTGTCGACTTGAGATTTCTGCCATCTGACCTGAGGCGAGGACCACTGTGAGAAAATAAAAATAAATGCAAAGGAAAATCAGCGTCTCACGCAGGGTCAGCGGAACGTGTGAAGGCTTGAGCGAGTAGATGTGCACGCATATTGTGTGACACTGATGCGACAGGACAACATGGCGAGTTGTGAAGATATGGTCCTTGTAACAGACAGACAGACCTTGCAGCTGTGCAGTGTAGGTCGATATATAGTGATCATCCTCATTGTGTGTGTGCATGTGTGAATCTTTGCATGTTTGCAGAATGCAGATTCTTTTACCCTCAACACTGCAGCCCTGGAAGATGGGAAGGGCAAATGCCCGTATGACCCTGCCAAGGGGCACACTGGACTTATAGTGGGTAAGTATAGACATGCATATATCCCTGTACGAGTAATAAAAGCAATTGTTTCTGGATGTTTCTGAACAAGTTTAGGCATTGTTAAAGAATTGCTTTAACCTAAAAAGAAAGACAAGTCCCTCGGTGGAAATTCATTGACTACTATTATCAAAAGAAAAACACACACAGTCAGCTCCTGTTGTTCCATCTCAGCAATTTTGTATACTGATGGGAACAACCCCACAGTTTTTAGAGCTCTAAAAGAAGCATAAAATGTCCATCAAATCTCCACAAACTGCTCATGCAGAATTTCCCATCTGTTTTCTAGCCATACTATTGCTCTGAGAGTCCAAAAGTCCAGTTTAACTTGCACGCTGCGTTCACTTCATTGTGGACAGCTTCACTGAACCTACAGGCACCCATTCACCGTCCTGCATTTGTGTTTCCCAGCTGAACCACTGACCCTCTCTCTTTGTCAGCCTGTACAATAGCCACTAAGAAAAGAATGAAACTAAAGCTTGCATTTTGTTGGTACAGATAAGGAGCTGTACTCAGCAACGCTCAACAACTTCCTGGGTACGGAGCCAGTGATTCTGAGGAACCTGGGCCAACAGCATTACAGCATGAAGAGCGAATACTTGCCTGCTTGGCTCAATGGTAAGTTTAAAAAAAAAAGAGAGAGACAAAGAAGAGAATTGATAAGCCCACCAGCTGAAGAGGGAAGACAGGGAGGGAAGAAAAGAGAATAAGAGCACAAGTTCCCATCTTGAGTATAATTGTGTTGTGGGAGACTCTCATATGGATCCTACTGCTGTATGAAGCTTGAGATATTTGATAAACTCAAAAAGAGTTTATTAAATACTACAAACAGAGCCAAAAATATACCATAAAATATACCATTTCCTGTTGAAAGTCAAAACGTTTGTTAAGGCTCAGTCTCCGTGATCTGCATTAAAGGCTGTGTTTGTGGGCATTTTATTTTGAAATTAAAACTGTGGAACAAAGTGATTGAGCCAAAACACAATACACAATAAAGACATTTGTTAGGAGAGGTGTGTGCCTCCTTGAATTACACAATAAGAAATGAGGGAAAAGCCTGATTTTCAGGTGTAGCCAGCTAATGATACAAGGTTTCCACTCTCACACTTTAAGAAACCCACTTTCCATCCTGTGCACATCAATCCTAGCTGCTGTGTGCTTTTTTATCAAATTATATTCAGAAGAAAAATGTCAGGTCACACTTTTGTTTGAATTCAAATATAATATTCAGTCTTTTTTTTCCCCGAGTCACACCGATACTGGCAAATTAAACATGTATGTATGTTTAAAAAAAAATAAAATAAAATCACAGTGGAGGGAGATAACACTGGCTTCTTTTTACCAGAGGTTCATTAAATAAAAATAAGACAAGGAAACAGGCAAAAGAACAAGAGAAAGAGAATTGAGTTGCAGGAAATGAAGACCGTGCTTGGGCTGCAGAGAAGGACCGTTATCGCGTTGGGGTGGGGCGGAGGGTGCGGGGGGGGGGGGGGTGGGGGGCGGGGGAGGCACTTGGAGAGAAATGAAGAAGAGAGAAGAGGATGAAATCACAGCAGGAAAAAATATGCGATGGAAGAACAGATATGAGGATTGCTGATGAAAAGATTGAGGGATTGATGAGGGGAACGGAGGACGGAGCGAGGAAGGCGGAACATGCGGCCGGCGCAGGGGTTTGGACTGATGTGTCCATTCATTATTCATGCTAATACAGAGCTTTTATTAAAAAACAGACCTGCAAGGAAGCAGCCCTCATCTTAATTTAAGCAATTTCTGACCAGCCTAAAAGCATTTAATTGGCCTGGGTTTCAGCGGAGAGTTGTAGTGTACTGTGATTATTTAAAAGGCAGCTTCAGAGGCTTTAATACTGACAGCACCAGTCCATCTGGACTGTGTCCTTGAAATTGAAAAAAAAAACACACACGCACACACGTTTGCATAAAAATTGTTGAATTTAAAGCCTCCAGCAGTTTGGGTCTAAAACTGTCTGTATCTGCCTTTCTGCATTCAGAACCTAATGAGGAGTCCAATCTGAGAAAGAGAGCAGTGACTACAGGAAGTAAAAAAAACAAAACAAAAAAAAAACACACACGAAATGGACCATTAATAAAAACCAGAGAGATAGAGAAGAGGTGAGGCAAAGAAGAGTGATGACAGAAAATAGGCAGAGAGGTGAGAAAGGCTGGCAGGGAATGAAATGGAGGTGTCAAGCTTGTGTGCTTGTATCTGTGTGTGTGTGTGTGTGTGTGTGTGTGTGTGTGTGTGTGTGTGTGTGTGTGTGTGTGTGTGTGTGTGTG
>JAVDPK010000529.1:45350-69937 GCA_034780415.1 Cichlasoma orientale | reverse complement strand
CCCCCCCCCCCCCCCCCCCCCCCCCCCCCCCCCCCCCCCACTCATGTCTAAGCCAGCTAACCATGCCAACCTGTGTCAGCTGCATCTAAGAAGTTTCCTCCTCTTCCTCTTTCTCCTTCCTGGCCCTCTTACTTTCGCCTCATCTCTTTCTCCATTCCTCTCCTTGCTTCATTTCACTCCCCTGTCTCTCCTTCTTCTCTCTTTACTGCAGTGTATAACTAACTCCGACAGGGAGAACGGCTACAACAGCTCCCTGCAGCTGCCTGACGCCACGCTCAACTTTGCCAAGAAGCACCCACTGATGGAGGATAAAGCTCTGGGCCGCCTCCTGCTGCTTACCAAGGGCGTCAACTTCACGAGGCTGGTAGTGGATCGCGTCAGCGCCCTGGACCAGAGGCCGTACAACATGCTCTTCATCGGCACAGGTATAAATTATGAGACGGGCTTGGGTTATTGGCTAAAGCAGCTGTGTTTTTTTTATTGGAAAAAAAAGCATCACAAATCACAACTGCAGCAGTGTCATCGTGCTGTCTCTCCCTCCTGAGTTCTAGAGCCTGTTCCAACTGCTCAACTGTTTACAGTGCGCACACTTCCACCATCCCTGGCACTTCAACAAAAACTCTGATTGCTTCCATAGCTACACTTAAACTGAAGCAATAATTTAAGTCCTTTAATGCCTTGCCCCTCGAGTGACTTCTCGGCTGCTTTCAGCGCTTGCACTTCAACCGTCACTTCAACTAATTTTTGCTCTTTAACTAACAGCCCAAATGCTGTGACATTTCAGCCGCAGTTGCTGCTTACATTCCAACTGACACAACTGTTCACGGCCGTCTCTGCACACCGCAGCGCAGGCCGAGAGAGCATCCTTCTCTCGAGCTTCAAAAAAAAGGCGATAAAGCTGAATCATCCTCTTTATGAACGCAGTACAGTAGTGTGAAATCACATCATAATGCATGATGTTTCTGTTATTTCGTTGGCCCCCTGTGGTGCGTTGGTCTCAGTGTGCCAGTGTTCACAGTCTTTCCGCATAGTCCCCCATTCCTGAGTGTGTGCGTCTCTGTGTGTTGAAGGGAGATGCATACAGTATTTGTCACAGAGATGAGAGCTTACAGGCCGCGGCAGTAGAGAGGAACAGGTACTGGCATAAGGTACGGTGGCACAAAAACAACATGCCATCTGGCCAGACTTTCGCTGGGTTTCAATTAGGGGCTAGATTTGCATGCTGAGATCCATCTTCATGCATCAAAGGAAGCGTCTATGCACGCGCGACTTAATTAATATCTCCAGTCAGTAGCCATTGGGCCCATACGCAGGTGTCTTGTTTTGGATCAGAAATCAGCCCGCCCTCCCAGAGCCTTAATCCTGGATAACACAGATCTAATAGTGGATTCCAAGCAATGTGAATTTGAATGCAGCCCATCTCATGAATGGAAGGACTCACCTACTTACCATTCAGATCACTGCAGAGACAGAGTGACTGGGACAACACTGACAGTGTGACAACAGCGGACTCAGGGCTTCTCTGCTGGCAAGCGGTGCGGCCAATCCGGACACACACATGGCTGCTGCAACACACACATGGACGCTCACACCTTACTAATGGACACACACACACACACACACAGATATGCACATTCACACTCTCTGAGCCAAGTGCAGTCATCCCCGCTTGTCGTGCTTCACAGCACAAACTCAACAGGGCCCTTGGCAGACGGGCGCTCGCAGTGCCAATTGGGCTGCGGGCTTGATTAGCTATTAGCGACGGCATAGCGACAGCTGATGTGAAAAGAGAGAGAGAGAGAGAGAGAGAGAAGGAGTGCTTGACGAGGCTGTTTTTAAGGGGGAAAAACAGGCTATAGGATTGAGGGATTAGCCGACACTGGTCTGTGACGGCGTGAGAGGCGAGTGTGGTGATATGCCTTCTGCTTGCTATGCCTGTATGTGTATTTCCATCTCTCAAGCCCCCCTTTGGCTACTGGGTTAGCTTTTCGTATTATCTGTGACAGTCTCGTAATCAAGAGGAACACAGAAGAAAGCACATGTCAGCACGTAACACTATTCCATCCACACAAACACACACACACACAAACACACATCAAGGTCACCCCACCAGCTGTGCCTGAAATACCTTTCATCACCAGGGATCTAAACTTGTTCACAATGCCCTACATGAAAGGGGCACAGGATCTCCTCTTCCTCTTCCTCCAGCGTCAGTTCCCCACACACCACTTAAAAAAGTCTTCAAATGCCGTTACTCGAGGTGTTAAAGGGCCGGGAGCACCTCCAGTCTTTTAAATTCATCCTAAGTTTGCTGCTGAGCTGGAGCTCAATATGGCAGCTGGATGTTCTGGCAAGAGAATTTCTTTTTCTTGACCTTTTCAGTCACAAATTGATGTTGATGAAAGGCAGCTTGGTAACACTGTGGCTTTGTGCATTAGTGATGTATGTTTCTCTGGTAGTTTATTTATTTCTTTATTTTACAGCCAACATTTTTTTTAAGCCAACATCACAGCCCACAGGCCTATTTTTAAGGCAGCCTGCATATATCTTAAGGTTTGCAAAAATCCTGGCCACCCTAGTTGCAAAAGTGTTCTGCACATTGGCACGCACCCTCTGCACACACCAAACCAAACACACGGGCACACCGGCTTTGCACCTGCACGTTCACAAGCTGGCTGATACGAAATTGCACAAAACTGAAAGCTGATGCTGAAGGCAGACAATCTCGAGAGAGGTGTGGGACTGAGAACTTCATTACTGAGTGAAAAGAGAGGCCCGTGTATCCATTTGCTGCAGGACAGTATCAGTTTCCAAAGAACATATTTGTGTCAGGGTTTTTTTTTCTTTCTCTAAGTCTACACACCAGCAGACAGGAAACAGGCAGAAAGTTACTGAACTGAAAAGAAGCATGCAACAAAATCCAAGTCTTTGAGCCAAAGCTCAAAGGAAAGGAAGCTGTAAAGGCGGGTTTATTCATAGCAGATGAAAGGGCTGAGTCGGGGATTTGGGGAGAAATTTGCAAATTTTACTACATCATCAATTATGAAATTTCTAACACGATCATGGAGCAGTCATGCTCAGGCCAGTCTAACATAACGTTAGACTTAAAGAAATGTTTGCAGAGACAAAAATAAGAATCCATTATTGCATGAACTATACTGAGAATAACTGTAATATTCAGACTTGTGAAACAGGTTGTTGCGATATGTCAGCCTTATGATAGCCTGCTTCTATAACTGGAATTAAAATGCATAATTCTGTTGACTGGTCAAGGTTTTACATGAGCTAAATTATACTTGAGAAGTCAGTGTTGGGCATCGAATCATGTCAATATAAATACATGTCTGACCCTTAGTATGGTGCTGGGGTATTATGGCCCGCTTTGAAACCAGGAAAAGCCCAAGTGTAATTAATAACGCCATATAAGGCTGCACTGAGGTCAGTTGCTCCGGTTACAGGCTCTTTCTATTTGTATACTGGCTCTTTAAGCACATCTCAGAGGGGTAATCAGATACGATCAGTTAGTTTAGTTTTACCTGTGTGTGTGTTTTTTTTAGGTTCATTTCAGAACAGCTAGCCTTTGAGAAGCTCAGCATGAAACAGGAGCAATTGAGCAACACAGTCAGAATGTCTTTAGCAGTCAATAGTTCATAAAGTGCAGCTGAAGAAAGCGTTTGCTGCGCAGGTTATGTTTTTGCAGCTTGTGCTTTAATATTTAAATCGCTGGCATCAAAGGAGTGCTCTTACGTTATCATATTTCATCATTAATATGTAAATGAGCTCCTATGCCTGCGTGTGTGTTTGTGAATATATTTGGATGCCATTAATCTTTAAGTAAAATGCTGTGCAGTCACAGGTGTTTGTGCTCTGATCATTAATATTTAAACTGATGGCGGGTGCTTTGGTTAATTTGGGTTAATTTACTAATACATATCATTACTGTAGAAGTGAACTGGTGTGCTGTCACAGGTGGGTTTTGGTTAATATTTGCCAACATTGTATCCGTGATATTTAAACGATGCTGTCAAAGGTGTGTCGTTTGTCAGGTTTTTGTGTCAGGAGTCAAAGTGGCAAAGCTATCCGTTTCAAAATATACGTTTCGATGAATGCTTTGAAATATTCATGCATACCGCGAGGGGCGAGGAATGAGTGTTGCACTGAAGTGAACTTTGATTGAAATTTTCACTGAATAGGACCGAAATGAAGTGAGCTCAAGCCTCTTTCTCTTCCTCTCTGTGCTGCAGCGGAGGGCTGGCTGCAGAGGGTAGTGATCCTGGGTTCAGAGGCACATGTGATAGAGGAGATCCAGCTGTTTGAAACAGCCCAGCCAGTGGACAGCCTGACCATCTCCCACGCCAAGGTAAGACAACAGCAACAGGGTGCATTTCAATCGTTTGACCAGTTTGACACGTGAAAGTCAATTCGCAACGCCCAGCATGTGAAAGTAGTTGCATGTTATCCTCTGTGGCTTTGGAGAAGTCCTGTCAGAGAAAATACCTCAATGATAATGTCACCAGGTTTAGCTTAAGGAGGACCTATTCTGCTCATTTTCAGCTAAAGATTTTTTTTTATTTCTGGAGTGTGCTAAAGCAGCTTTGCATGTTTCAGAGTTGAAAATAATCTTTATCTTATAATTGGCCTCTGTTGAGCCCTTCCCAAAGGTGCAAAGGTGTGGCAGAAGAGGATGCAAAGAACAGTGTGAGATGGAGGCAGATGATCCGCTTTGGTGACTCCTAAAAGGAGCAGCTGAAAGAAGAAGACACAGACTAGCGATAAAACAGCATAACTTTGTCAGTCTCGTCCAGTCTTACTTATTGCTCACAAGTCCCTCAGCTTTATGGAGGCAAAGGCAAGGCTATGAACTTCTGACCACATTAGAAAGCAAAACAGTTATTAAATGCCATACAATCGTATTTATTTTTAAATACAGGGATAACCGCTCACACTTTGAAACGGTCTTTCCCGCGATTCATTCACAGTAATGCACTTGTGTTGCACTAATGAAACGTGCTGGTATTTTGAGCGCTGTTGAAAGCAGAGTTCAAATCCTGACACCTTCCTCACCTCCGAGCCGTAACTAATCAGCGTGTGAAGTGGGCGTGAATATTAATGTCGGACGCAGCGCCCTAATTGGAAAGGTGTGGAGGGAAGGTGTTTTTAGATGTTGCTGCCACTTGCCGAGCGCTTGCTGGACCACGCTGACACCTTGAATCGCTTCAGCAGCTCTTTAAAACGCTTTGCTTTCATTTAGCTCTGACTCAGAGTTCTGATTAGAAATGCCTTCAAGGGGCCAATTTGCTGGATGCAGTGGGTTCTGTTAGCAGAAATGAAAGACAGTATTCACTATCAGTATTCAGCTGTCATCACTGTGTAATCACCTTTAACTTCCTTTTTTGGCAGTTTAGAATGAGAACTTCATATCGTATCAATTAACATCATCATAATCCTAAAAGCTGCAAATGCAGCAACAACCGAAATGAGGACGTAACCTATGCAAATATAACCTGTGCGAACTGCACTTACTTTGATCATTATCCTTATTTATGGAGTCCTTCTCTAAACCCGCCTTACAAAGTCCTTCACACGAGGCAACAACCTCATAGCAAACAGATTTTAATAAAGTAGTAATGGTCCTAATCTGTCAGCAGTTCACACTAGATGTAATGTCACAGCATTTCTTTCATATAGGACAGTCGGCTGTATCCTCTGCTAAAGGAGGTAACAAAAAGGCCGTACTGAAGCTCCTTTCCATAGTATTTAGACATTTCAACCTGCTCTAATTATGGCTGCTACTTCGGCACATATTTCTGGGTCACTGCATTCAGCAAAACTGAGTATTCCAGCACAACCAGGGAGCGTGTCCTCCGCTTCAGAGCCCACCGTGTTGGACTGCCATGTTTCCACAGCAGCCCGGAATGGAACAAGCAAAAACCATCTTAAAACTACGTCTACGTTTGACTCTCCTGCACGCTTGGAAAGCAAGTGTCTCGATAGATTTGCGTTACGAACATGTTAACAGACCATGTTTCATTTACCTCTTTTTTTACTTAACCATTTGAGTTTCCAGCTGTTCCCATGGTAAAGTATAAACAAATCACCACCAAAGACTCCTTCATGTATTGTTTTCTGTCTTTTTGAGAGATGAGAAATCTTAATGGCCTCTCATGGGGGGGAAACTACAAAGTTCCTTTTGTTTTGGGAATCTCCCGTCTGGTTGCGCTTCTTCTTCTTCTGATGATATTCCTTGAGTGTGTTTTTTGAATTTTTTTTTTTGCTTTCTTTGTTGTCATATCACTTGTTCATCGGTATCCAGCGGTAGCAGTGCTCCTTCGTCTTGTGATGATTTGCTGCCTGATGAATCCAAAAGTCTCTCCCCAATAACAGTCATTACAATCCCTCACCACAGTGGGGAATTGAACCCTTGGCCCTTCTGTTTTCTCAGCCTCTCTGCCCTGTCATCTGAGCCTGTGTGCTGACAGCCGTCGTGTCCCTCCGGCTCTCCAACGGCACGCCGGCCGATCGATGCCGTTCTGACGGGGCGTTCCCAGCCCTAAAGCTTACTGCTTATCTCATTAATGCTGGCTTAGCTGCGATCAGACATTTTATAACAGCTTTTTGCAAAAAGAGTGCAAACCAGATTGGATTTGGAGGAGGGTCAGGGGGGTGAATGTTATTGTAATTGAGAGTGATTATCCCATTATCTCCTCCAACCCCTAACTGAGTCCCTCTCCTCCTCTCCCTGTTTATCTTTCTTCTTCTTTTCTATCTCTCTCTGGTTTCTGTCTGGATGGATTGCTGGATCTGGTCTTTGTCGTCTTCTTCTTCTCTCTCTCTGTCTCTCTGTAGAAGTATTTGTACATCGGCTCTCGTTCTGAGGTTCTCCAGCTGCCCTTGGCCAACTGCAGCCGCTATCAGTCTCAGCCAGACTGTCTGCTCGCCCGGGACCCCTACTGCGCTTGGGACAGCGAGGGTAGGGCCTGCGTCCGCATCGACCTCCACCGAGGGTGAGACTAATACCTATTTGCTCCCTCCAACACTGAAATGCAATGTGCCCCTTAAACTCTTTTACAAATCAGAATATTTCAGTGCCCACTTTAAGAGGGCCTGTTTGGAACAGGCTAATTTCATTTATCCAATCATCATTATCTAATTTCCACTTCACTGCTCTAAATTATAATGAGGAAGACTATTATAATATCTTTTCCCATTGACTCATCTCAACATCCTCACCAGTCCGGTCAACTAGTGATATGCCTCTAATTTACCCTCTTAAGAAAAGTTCAGGCTGGTTACGTCCCTTTGTGATCAGTTAGTAGAGCATTTGACACCAGCCAGATAGACTTCCTCAATTTCAGCTTGCCCCGGGCGCTTGCGTCGTGGCAAGTCTGTGTTTGTCCCAGATTTGCAAGTGTGCCTCTGTGCACCTTGCAAATCATCTCCTCTCATCAGAAATCTGTCAAGGAACCGGCAGCTAAAAAGTCTCCAGAGACTCAAAAACTGCTTAGTAATCATGCATCACAGTAACTTTGAGTCAGCAAAAGAACTCAGTGGAGTATTTTTGTTTCATTTATAAACTGAAATATATACACTGCTCAAAAAAAATTAAAGAAACACTTTGAAAACACATCAGATCTCAGTGGGGGGGGGGATCATGCTGGATGTCTGTACTGATGTGGACTGGGTACTGTGTTAGGAATGAAAGGATGCCACATCATTTGATGTAAATGAAAATTATCAACCTACAGAGGCTGAAAATCAAAGTGAAAAATGATGCAGCAGGTTAGTCCAGTTTGCTGAAATTTTGTTGCAGCAATTCAAAAATGGTGCTCAGTAGTTTGTATAGCCCCACGTGCTTGTGTGCATGCCTGACAACGTTGGAGCATGCTCCTAATGAGACGATGGATGGTGTCCTGGAGGATCTCCTCCCAGATCTGGACCAGGGCATTACTGAGCTCCTGGACAGTCTGAGGTATAACATGGTCAGATGGACTGAAACATAATGTCACAGAGGTGTTCTATTGGATTTGGGTCAGGCAAGTGTGGGGACAGTCAATGGTATCAATTCCTTAATCCTCCAGGAACTGCCTGCATACTCTCACCACATGAGGCCGGGCATTGTCGTGCACCAGGAGGAACCGAGGACCCACTTCACTATCATAGGGTCTTACAGTGAGTCCACGGATTTCATCCCGATCCCTAATGGAAGTCGGGGTGCTGTTGCCTAGCCTGTAGAGGTCTGTGTGTCCCTCCATGGATATGCCATCCCAGACCATCACTGACCCACCACCAAACCAGTCATATAAGCAGCATAACGCTCTCCACGGCTTCTCCAGACCCTTACACGTCTGTCACATGTTCTCAGGGTGAACCTGTGAAAACACAGAGTGCCAGAGGTGGACCTGCCAATTCTGGTATTCTATGGCAAATGCCAATTGGGCTCCATGGTGCTGGGCAGTGAGCACAGGGCCCACTAGACGGTAGCAGGCCCTCAGGCCACTCTCATGAAGTCTGTTTCTGATTGTTTGGTCAGAGACGTTCACACCAGTGGCCTGCTGGAGGTCATTTTGTAGCTCTGGCAGTGCTCATCCTGTTCCTCCTTGCACAAAGGAGAAGATACTGCTCCTTCTGATGGGTTAAGGACCTTCTACAGGCCTGTCCAGCAGCTGAAACTGATTAACAACCCCCTCTGCTACTTAACTGACCAGATCAATATTAACAGAAATATTTTTTTTGAGCAGTGAACATGAACTCAACAGAACTTTTTCTGATGTGGTCGCGTTTACTTGCATTGAATGTTTTTTCCATTGCATTATCATGTCTTGGGTTGTCGAAGATTAAAAAAATAATTTTTGTATCCTTTACCAGTGAAATATATAAATCCGGCTTCTTAAAACAGGATGATTGATTAGAGGGTTTTTTCACTCTGAAGCTGTGGAGTAACATCAGCTTTACATGCTGCCATTTCTCTGGTCAGCTTTGTGAAGCTAATGTAACCACAAAAACTGACAAGAGAATTACATTTTCAGTATTTTATTTCTACTCAAATGTCTGTCTAATTAAATACATTTGGATGATAAAGTGTAGGGAAAAATATATTTTTGTACATTTTCTTCCACCACTGAACTTTTCCCAGATCTTGTTTATAACATTATTAATCTTCCACTCTGCTTTCTGCCCTCTTCTCTCCAGGTCCACCTCCTCCCTCTCACAGGACCTCATGCTGGAGAGGTTCAACCGGGGAAAAGCCAAGTTTGATAAGCCAGTTTCCATCCCGAGCCCTGGTGAGTATGGAGCCCACACCTCTCTAGTGTCCCCTGGTGGGAACTGACTGTCAGTGCAGGAGCAAATCAGTAGCAAGTAAAGAGAATGGACTCAGCGAGTACCTTTGGGCTGAGCTGAATAAATTGAATTAAGCACAGGAGAGATGCCTAGTGCACAATATGAAATGGATTTATTATGGATGATACTTAACCCCTACTGGTGTCTTCTCTTCTCTGCCCCCTCCACTCCTCCTCCACCTCTCCTCCACAGAGCACTCCCGTCAGAGGAATGTAACAGTAGTGGTGGGATCTGACATGGTGCTGCCCTGCCAGTTGGTCTCCAACTTGGCTCAGCCTTTCTGGGTTCTCAACGATCGTGAACTCCAGCTGGGTGATCCAGAGGCAGGAGGGCCGCGCTTCGACCGGACCCTCAAAGCCCTCATCATCCCTGAAGCAGGCCAGATGCAAGCGGGCCGTTATATCTGCTACTCTGAGGAGCAGGGAGTCAAGTTTCAGACAGAGCGCTACCAGGTGGCAGTGGTAGCCAGTGCTCCAGTCTTTATGGAAGCCCGGGCTCCAGACAGCAGCATGGGCCTCTTCTGGGTGCTGGTCATCACCCTCGGAGCAGCGTGCCTGCTGCTACTTGTAGCAGCTCTTTACCTGCGCAGGAGGCTGAAGCTGGCCCTGGGAAAGGGAGCTGACATGAAGCCTCTCGAGAGCACTCTCGTCTACCCCATCACCCTGCCTAAGGAGCCACCCACCTTTGTGCCCAGCAAGATGCCCACTGATGAAGATCGCTTCTGGGAGACGGGCGCCAACTACTATTACTCAGACGGCTCCCTGAAGATCGTTCCCGGTCATGCCCTGGGGCCCAGCAGCGTCAGCAGCACGGCGTCACCCAGCGCCATACCCGGCCAGCCCATCCACTCCCCCAGCCGTCTCAGCCTCACAAACATCCGAGGCTCTGGTAGCAACGGCTACATCCGCCTCAACCTGAGCACAGCAGGGGAGGAAAGGGCTAGCGGGACTGGTGCTGGGGGCGGCGGGCTGGGAGGCCTGGGCATGGGTGGGAACGACTACTCCAGCCCCTTCAAGGAAGAGCTGAGACGCACTCTGCAGCAGAGAAGCGTGCTGCCCGACGCAAACCCAGAGGAGTCATCGGTCTAGGGCCGTCCTCCTCCGTCGCCGTTCCCCAAGTTGGAAAACGAAACAACCAACCTACCTCTGTCCTTTTGAGGATGCCTGCTATCTCTCTCTCTCTCTCTTTCAACAACATGCTGTCGATTCCCCGCGCCCTCTCTCTCGCTCTGCCAATGCCTGTTTGGCTCACTGTAGACATTTATAGCACACAGCATGTTAAATATACACACTCATACACTGTGTTCTGCAACATGAACTCTTATAATTATTGCGTTTTGGACAACACACGGTCATGATTGTGGCTTTTTTTCTGCTTCCACTGTGCAGTCGCCACTTGTGTAAATTGTATATTTAAAAAGGACGAACGCCGAGGTGAACACCTCAAGCACGGAAATCAAACAAATGGTGTTACCTGCTTTCGGAAGGGCACATTTCTTTTACAAAGAGCGGACCAAGCAAAGCTTTTTGCCCCTGTTCTCAAATCACTTGACAAACGGCAAGGGCAACTAACTGGAAATATTGAACTGATTCTCTGTCCTTCTGCTCCTTTGAGACTTTTACAGCTTACTGCACTTAAAAACTGGAAGCGTGTCTTCCCTTTTTTGTACTTGTGAGCCAAGAGTGTGAGAGTGGTAGAAAAAAAAGACTAATCTCTAAGCAAGACGACAATCATGTCCCTGAGCTCCGTATGGGAAGGAATGGAGAGAAGAGAGAGACAAAGAGAAGAAATGAAATGGAAAATGAATGAACTGGAAAGAAAGATGGGGGATTTTTTATTTTATTTTCTGTTGAATGAAGGACAGTCTCTCAAGACTTTCTCTGCTCAGTTTCTATTCCATCTCGTATTTACCACCTGAGAAAGACTTCGATCTCACCCATTTTAATTTTAAGTGCCCGTTGCTTTGAATTAAGACATTTCTCGTTCTTTTTTCTTCGGAGTACAACAGTGTTCCAATAGTCATCGAGAGACTAATCGCTCCCCACTTTTGAATGACAATGTGAGGGCGAGCGCCTAACATTACATTACTCCTCGCACGGCCCTGCATGGTGACCTTCAAACATACCTTCAAGTCCAATCTACTAAAAGTGCACTCCGTATGACATTTATTAGAGTCACAGGGTGCGACAGATAGGTGTTCTGGTTGCACCTTTGTGGCTATTTGCATTCAGCTCGTAGCAGCGGAGCAGTAATTGCACACTTGATTTCGAATCAAAGCTGACGTGAAGACATTTGGCATGGAGAATGTAGTTGAGCCCTCACTGTTGCGACCGCTGTGGATGTCTCAATAAGTGCTTTATATTTGATGTGTTTGGTGAGGGTGGTAACTTGGACTGCCAAGAATGAAACTACCCCTCCCACACATACACACACACATATATATATATATTCAGACACACTCACAGTCCTCTGAATCCCAACCATCCTGGACTACAGTGTGTTTGCGACGGATCCTCGAACCCCGTGAAACCCCTCCCTGTTACCGACGCCCAGAGACTGACCCGGGGCTACTGTGGACTTATGCAGACGGAGAATAATGTAAAACACAACGACATGAAGAGAACACACATACACAGTGTTGATGGACAGACAGAAAGACCGAATGCTCCTGTACTAACAGCTGGCTCCAGACAGGAAGCAGCCATAAACCAGTGAAAGGTATTGTTCCACTTAATTAAATTCATGCAAACAGATTTAAGCAAAGTCCCAGCCTTAAACGATTTCCAGTTCAGCTTTTTTAGCTCTCACTGCTGCTCAGTGTAGTGTTACAAATTATTTAGGTTATTTATTTGGTTTCTCTGGCACTCCAGTTGCCCAGAGTATGTTTTAAAGGAATAATTCAACATACTGGGAAATTCACTTAAGGTGCTTTCAGACATGCACTCCTTACCATTAAAGAAGACCTATTATGCAGTTTTCCCAAAGCCATGCTTATATTCATGGACTCTACAGAAATAGCTTTGCATGATTCACGGTTCAAATTAATCCTTATTTATATTTTACTGCCTTGGATGGAGCCCCTCAGTGTGTAAAACGTGCCTCTTTATTTCCTCTACCTTTAGAGAGCTTTAAGAAAACTTTCCCCTTATTGGCTGTTCCTCATAATCAGAACAGCAGGTGGGTGGGGCTTCTGCATTTAGAGTCAAAGATGCGTGCCTGAGATGACCATATTAGGGATATGCACTCAGTGACATCATACAGAGCCAAGAGTAGAAAAACAACTGTCTAACCCTTCATATTTAGAGGCGTCTGAACCCTGACCTTTTTTCTTAGAGGGATTACTTTCATATACACTGACCTCAAGTGTGGCCATATTTAATATGAGCACCCACTGTAGTAACAGCATGTCTGTGATAGGAAACAATGAAAAGCACAAGGGCCACTGTTATCTGTTGAATACATCAGGTTCAACACGGTAAAAGTCTAAACTGCATTTATTTGCATTAATGGATAGGCACATGCAAGATTGCCCCGCAGCCACCTGCCCTCTGAATGAAGCCATGAGGAACAGAATGGCAATTTCGTAGATTGATAAACCAAACAAGGTCATTGTCTGGAAAGGGCTTTATTAAATAAATGAGAAGATTGATATCGCTATCACATCTGTCTGTTAATTACGAACTGAAAGCAAGCCAACTGTGCTGGCTCTCACCAAAGGTTAAAAAGCTTACGATGCACAAATGCGAAGTACAGGCCAAAAAATTTAACTGGAACATCTTGAACTTCAAATTGTTTTATACTTTTTTTGATAGAACTAAAGTTAATATATATATTTTTTTTTTTAAAGTTTTTTTATTGGCTGGATAGGTGGATTTAGCCACCATGGTATCATCCGTTGGTTTGCAGACACATTTTGTTTGTTGGTTTCTTGACTTCTTGAAGTGCGAATTTATGCTAATGCTAACCAAGCAGCATTTGTGCCACACGGCAGGGCACATTGTCAGACAAATCCATGAACATGCTTTTAAAGGCACCAGCACCACGCGCCCATTTTAGAGGTCCGGTCTAGTGGCTCGAATTAGCAGACGTGAGGCCTGGCAGACAGCTATCGGCTAAAGCTGCATGCGTGGGCCTGTCAGTCGTTATCACTGGAGATTTGTTTGTAATTTGTTTACTTAGTAACACCTGCAATTACCTACTATGTCACAGTATCATTGCAGTATAAGAATAGTTCAGTTTTACAGAATAAAGCCTGCTGACCTGAGGCCTGGCCTGGTTTAATTCAGTAAGCTGATGTAGGGATGCAATGGCAGCCATTTACCATGAGATTTGGTACAGATTCTCAGGCTCCCCTAAAAATGAACTGTATTTCAGTGGATGCCACAAGCGCCATCATCAGGTCAAATTTTTAGCTGTTTAATGCTTTGGTTTAAAACTAGATATATTTGAAAAAATAATGGCATTCCTATCCGTCCCATTTTACCAGCTTGTTTTTCATCAAAGCTGTCCTTGTGTGCTCTTTTATGCGAGTCTTGAAGCACAGGTGCACCTGAAAAGCTACCTCTCTGGCAAAAGATGAGAAAAGGGGCCACGCACAGCCCGAAGCTTGTGGCAAGAACATTTTATTAAAGAGAAAATCCTCCAGTCTGACAGGCATCAAAATAAGTTGATTCAAGGAAGGCCTTTTTCTGACTGAAACCTCTGTTTCAAAACAATGTTCCGCTTGCGAGATTGAGGTTCTTTTCAATTCAGTTTCCTGCTCAAAAATAGACAGCTAACTACATGTCATTACACTCGCTGGAAGTTTTCCTATTCCGTTTCTCATATTATTTTCGAAAGAATTCAAAAGTTTTTGCATCAAGCCCAAAACTGTATTATTGAATTTTTCAAAAGGTCATGCTGCTCACGGTGATGTAATGATGTCTGGGAGAAAAAAAAATATTCTGACATACTTTCTGTTCTACTTTCAAGAAAACAAGAAGCACAGCCAACAATAGATCTGATCGTGGCAAAGTCACACTGTGCACAACTTTTTTTTAGCTGTTCGCTGTTACTCACTCTACATAATTTTGTCCTCTTTTGTGCTTTGTCCATCAGGGCTGGCTTTTATTTTTGGGACGCGTCTGCCGGGACGAGAGGAGCGGAGCAAGAAAGAAGGGGAAGGACAAAAAAAAAAAGTGTTTTTTTTTTTTCGCCCCCCTCTGTGTACAGAGCACTGAGAGATGTAGAATATTAAAACGATCCCAAGGTTGAAGAGGTAGCCGGCCATCAGCACTCCATCCTAGTGTTGCATGATTCTCTGCAAGTGGACTGTACATCTTTGATATGATCATCACTGTACATCATTTTGTTGGATCGTTTTTGGACTTTGACAGACACTAATATTCTGCAACACTAATGCTCTCTTTGAAAAACAACAACAACAACAACAACAACAAAAAAGAAACAAAATATTTCTGGTTTTATGGCTGAAGAGTTGTACAGGATTTCACTGCTGCATTTCAACATGTTTACCTTTTCTAAGCCTCTTCATCTTTTGGATAAGCCAAAGTAGACTGCAGTTGCTTTTGTTCTTGTTGAAATATTGATTTCGTTTGATTCCAGATTGATATTTAAGTCTCAGCAGTCCGTCCACTTTGCTGAATTGAGCTGATGTCTGCAACCTTTCTGCATATTTTATCTGCGGCTTAATTTCCCCCTTGAGCAAAATGGAAGAAAAAAAAAAAGGCTTGAGACTGATGGACTTCCTGTTTATTTCCTGTTTACATGTCAGTCATTATCTCCTAACTTTATGAAAGACTGAGTGATGTACCAAACATGATATTTAATTTTTTTTCAGCCCCTGAAAACCAAATAAAGTGAAGTAAACAGCGACTGATCTGGAGCAGATCTGTGATTAAAAAAAAAAAAATGTCCACATTAAAGTATTACATTCCCATTAAGCCCAAAGCTAAGAACACATTAGCTCTTTACACTGGTACCTGGTTATGGCTTAATATTTCTCCGTTTTACAATTCGAACTTTCTTTAATACAACATGTTGAAAAAGCTTAAAAAGATAACAAGTCTCAAGCTTGGAAAAAAAATGCATGTGTAGTGTATTTTATGTACATTTCTTCACTTCCAGTGCATTTGTTTGCTCATAATATTTTCTCTCACACGAGGGTTTAAGTTCTGCTGTTTTCTTACTTTATATTTTGTATTATTCTGTTACCACCCAAGGCTTAATTTGTCCCATTTTTGCTTGTCTGTTATTGGTCTATTATGTTTGTTTTAAAAGTATGTTAAGTAACTTATTTCATTTGTAAAAACATGTTGATATTTATTATCATTGTACATATGTCCTTATTTTTTATATGTGTATAGACATACACAAATAAAGATAGAGATCTACCGGAGGCGTGGGAGCTGGTTTGTTAAAAAAAAGGATACACGTGAAGGTCGGCTCAGAAAATAACTCTCAGATCTTGCGGTCATCAAATTCAACTGGTGATGGCTTCGTTATGGAAATGCAAACCTGGCAGAAGCTACTTTTAAAAATGAACAAAGTGAAAATATTCTCTTTCATGAGCGTTGTTAAAGGTGCTACACACCTCATCAGGAGGAATGCCTGCAACATAGAACACATTTACTACACATTTATTACAGTTTTTACAGCGACTGCATACACCCATGCATGCATGTAGGTAGTGGGGAACAAGGCAACAATTTGGGATCATCCAACTATAAATGTATGCTGTATTTATCTACTGGGTAACTATTCTATTATTCCTGCCCTGGGTTTATTATTTTAGACAGCTGGTAACAGTAGAAGGTTATAAGCTTTTCCTCCTTAATGCAGTGCAGCAAAAATAAAAAGGAATAGGGAAGAGAGGCTTCAGGCGATGAGCAGTCAATATATGGACAGTGGCACAGTCAATCACTTTACATTTGGATACAGTCCTGTGAAAGTACACCCCATAATTCAAAAGCTTGTAGAGCCACCTTTAGCAGCAATAACTTGAAGTCATTTTCTGTATGACTTTATTAGTCTCTCACACTTCTTTCTCTCACTTATTTACAACATTGCTTCAGTTCATTGAGGTTTGTGGGTATTCATTTATGCATGACTGGGTCATTGCACCTTGATTCGTTTCTTTTTCAGCCGTTCTGTTGTAGATGTGCTGCTGTGCTTCAGACCGTTGTCCTGTTGCATGACCTAATTTTGGGCCAAGCTTTAGTTATCAGAGGGATGGCCTCACATTTGACTCTAGAAGACTTTCTCTTGGCAACCCTTCCAAACAAGCCACACTTGTTCAGTCTTTTTCTAATTGTATTGATGTCCACTCCTGGGAAGTTTGTGGCATTGTGTTAACAAACACCTGAATCCTTCAGACCAGCAAACTGCTAAAACGTCCGCATTTATAGAGGTGCTCGCACTTAATGAGTGATCAGTTAATCAAGTGCATTTGATTATCAATACCTGGATGCTACTTACCCTCTTAAGCAGTGAGAGTGTACTTAGTTTTCCACAGTGACAGTGACAGTGAATACTGCCTTTGTGCAAACACTAGTGGGTTAAGATAACGTTAGCATTATCTAGTGCAGTAGTTAGCTCATATTCAGGTGTGTAGGATCCATTACAGTGCCAAACAACCTGGTTGTCTTAACCTTTGGTGACCAATATGAATAAACGTGCGACGGATACAGCTACTTCAATTGAATGGTACGATTCTGATATTTAAATTAGTATACTTTTTAATTTTGTGCTTTGATTTTGTGGTTTCTGTTAATGATGATCGAGTTAGTGCTGCAGGGAAAGTAAGCTATCAAAGTTAAAAGGGAGCTTTCCACAACCTTGCTCAGTTTTAGTAAAGCCTGCTCCCCTGAAATGACACATTCAGGCAGTTATCCTCTAAAATCATCTGAAAACAGACTTTCTCACAAAGCGATTCAGAGTGATGTAAAGAAAATGCACATTAAAGAAAGTTAAGAAGAAGGTGTAGAAACGTTATTTTCCAAAGTGGAAAAATCTCATTCATGCATGCTTTTTTCCCCCAACTTTGGTTCTCAAGAGTTGGTTCTTGTTCCCATCTTGTGCTGCACAAAAACAACAGTGAAGCTTTTCCCTCTCACTTGCACAGCCTCTTCTGGTGTCAGCAGAAGAAGGCACATGCTTCATGTGGTCGGCAGTCCTAGCTGTAGAGAGATGCTCACAGTTGCATCTGATCTCGGTGTACTCAGCTGCACCACAGACTCTCAAACCTCACAAAAGGAGGAGTCCTGTGTGTGTTTGAGATTGTTTGTGTGTGGGTAGGGTTTACAGAGCTTTTCAGCTGTAGACCACTGTTCACCCCCCTGTTTAGGGTTATATATTTGTTTAGGCTTACTGAGCCTCATTTAAAACCATTCTAAACCACACAGAAATATGGCAATATATAGAAAGAAATGCATCCACTATTGTTTTTCTCACTCTGCCATTAATTTGAGCTTTTGTTTTTATTTGTTAGGGGGCCTATAAGTGTAGATAAAAGCTTATTTTGTGGCCATTTTATCACAGTTTTACCATTTAAATGTGAAAAGCTGAGCAGCCTGTGTTAGGTGCTTTTGTGCCCCAAAGCCCACACCTTTATCATGTGTGTGTTAAAAGAAATAAGTAGATTCCAGGAAGAAAATGCTAAAAGCACAGCAGCCTCTCCGTCCAAATAAACTGGATATTTAAATAGGAGAGAGATGCAGTCAATGTCCAACAGCTGCTGGGTTTCTGAGCCATATATATATCTATGTTCTGAGCAGTCAACAGCAGATGGGGCCCTACAGAGTTGAGGGAACATGAACCACTCCAGCAGGAACGATGATTTAAAAAAAAAAAACTCAAAACAAAAATATTAATGTTAGTTCGCTTTTCCTAAGGTACGAGTAAATTTTTTTTTTTTTTTTTTTTTGGTTCGAGTAAATGTTTGCTTCGTAAACGAGCTGGCTTGTACGTCAACACCTTTTTCTCTGTTGAGGTTAGGGGGCCACGTGGTATCTCGTTTTTTATTTCTATTGGCCAATTCATATTAAACGAGTTCCGACCGCTTTCGAGTACTTGAAAATACGGAAGTTACCGCTCTAGGCCTCCACACTTAGTCAGTTATTATAAACATTTTTTAAACTAAGTAATTCCTACTCGTTTATATTTGCCAGCAATAAACAATTTTTGAGGGGGTAAAAATTATAAATGAACTACAAGCATAGTCTCGAATGTTACTGACAATCTCGCGGAGGGATCCATAGCGGTCTCTGGTTCTGGTGTGGAGGGTGATTTGAATGGCCTCCTGCTCTTTCTTTTAAATAATTTTATATTTTTATGAACGTCTGTTGAGACAGTTGTGGCCTTTTTATAATATAAGAACCCCCGAGTGTGTTTTATATATATTAACGACGGACAACCAAATTTTACAAATACACAAGGTAAGTTTTTAACTTGTCACTGTAATGACGCCACTGCTGCTACTGTTGTTAGCCACCGACGAGTAAATCTTAACAAACTAGCGTTAACCAGCGATCGTGCGGGTTTAATTGTCCCTTGGTATGGGGCAGTAACACCGCAACGTTGCAGAGAGGAGTGTGACTGCAGCTACTGAACTGCTCCTGCACATTTCTAGTTCATTACTCATTACCTAAATGCTTGTATTGTGGAGCGTGTGTAGACAGTCCTGAGTAAATCTTCGTACGTTTAGCTGTATTTGTATGGCGTTGAGAGGATGTCACAGAAACATTTATTTTTATATCGGGTGAAATCCTGTTGGCAGTGGTCGTCTTAAAGCATGCGTTTTATAGGAATTAGTTGTTATTGAAATGCATGTTGCTGCTTTTGTCATCCCCTTTAGCAACATCTGTTATCACTCTAGCTGTCCTTGTGGTTCTTCTGCACTGCATTTATAAGTCGTACACATGTTGTCAATGCAGATGGCTACAGTGGAGATCAGCACTGCCGCCTGTGAGGATGATCACGAGGGGCGAGCACTGTGTCCCTCAGAAGAGGACGCCCCCTCTGTTTTAAATGAAACCTCAGCCACCCTGAATTTCTCTGAGCTCACACCTAGTCAGTTTGGCATCTCTGTGCAGAGTTTTACCCCAGCCTCATCAGCGTCATCAAACCGCAAAGGTGAGAGGACAGGTCTTTATTTGGCTGCAGCTGCTGTTGCTTTTGCACTGGTAGAGAGCGAGGAAAACTGTACAATAATTGTCAAAAGAAGGTTTATGTTTCTTGTATGTGGAATCAATCAAGTGTTAGTCTAGCACCACTGTTCTCTCTCCCTACAGATAAGTCTCGTCTAGCACAACTAAAAGCCAGGCGGAGGTCCAGTGTTGGTGTCCGAGGCTCCCCAGAGACAAATTCTCTCATCCGCTTCATGGCACAGCAGAGGATGAAGACTCCGCCAACATTCCAAACTCCAGAGGTGAGATATTTGTCGGGTTGCAAATCTGGTGCCCTTGTCACGTCCTATTAGAGTGTGAGACAGTTGTTCGAACTATTCTGGCTTTCAGTTGGCTGTGATCAGTATTGAAACTGACGTAGATTACTGATACAGGGCACAACTGTACAACATACTTTCTGTCTTTCTTCATGAGACACACACAAGAATGGTAACTGCCACTGCTGCAATGCATACTGACGTATAGTTGGGCCCATAAAAATTTTGCCTTTGTACACAACCACAGTGGATTTCAGATTTGAGTCTTGCGGATATTACCGGTCCCATCCATGTATCCATACATTTTCTTAACCACTTATACTATTCATGGCCATGGGGGTCTGGAGCCTGCGCAGGTTGCCAATCCATCACAGGGCTAACGGAGACAGATAACCATTCACACCGACAGCTAAATTAGAATTGCTGTCTAACTTAGCATGGACTGCTGGAGGGTGCTGGAGTACCCAGAAAGAACCAACAAACTCCACAAAGAAAAACCTCCAGGTGGAAGTTTCAAACCAGGAATCTTCTTGCTATGAGTGCGCTCATGATTCCCCTTCAGTCTTTCTGAGAATGTAGCAAACGGCTGATTTGCTGCTCATAAAGTTTCTGCTCTCTCCCTGATAAGTCTGTTTTTTTGTTTTGTTTTGTTTTTTGCTTTCCGCCTCCTTCGCTTCCATTGGCATCTGTTTGACTGCATATTGGCATTACCGATGAATAGCTGCCAAAAACAGATTCGGTGAACTCCAGACCTCGCCGTGAAATGGTCCTGTCAGCCTGTAAATTCTTTGCCCAGTAAGTTATAAGCCTGTGAAAATGGATGCACTGTGTTAAATTGTTGTTAATCCTAAACTGCTTATGTAATGTTAGTTTATTTAAAATGGAAAATTCTTCTTCTTCACTTCAGCCAGCTCTTGACTGCTGCATTTCAAATCCATTGTGGTGGTGTCCAGAAGCAAAATTATGAGAACTCTGTCACTATCCAAAAATGTATAGACCCGACTGTATGTGCACGGAAGCGTCAATTAAAGTGATACACTGACCTGGGGGAAAGCAGGCAGTCATGTCTGACTTGACTAACTTGTTACACGCAGTTTTTTTTACATAGGTGTTCTGATATTTTGTGCAGCAACGATCAGCTTTTGAAGTGCACTCAAAGTTTATATCGACAGTAGCTTTATGCATCAACATTAGCTTAATGTGGTAAATGAACAGAGCAGAACAAAAATATGACAGAACTCCTGCTGGGACAGTGCCATTTGAATGACAGAATGACTTCTGGCAAAAGGTGTTAAATAAAGCAGAGTTACATACAAGGGATTACTGTCACAGCGAAAAGCTCTGCAGCCCGCCAGACGTGAATGATTGAAGCAGAAACGGTACTGAATGTGGAGCTCAGTCTCCCTGTGCTGTACAGTGCAGAGCGTGACAGAGAATCTAAACACAAGCTGTGACCAAATTGTGATGTGTGCCTTGGTGGTAGCATCTTCACTTATGTTTGACTTTAGAAATGCATAATTAAGCAGTGTTATTCAGTGAAAATCATATACATCCGATTTTAAACAGCACAGCCCTTTTTTTTCCCCCCCTTGTCTCTAATAAAAATAGCAGTGTGGTGGAAAACGGTGAATAATGAGCCCTCTTCAGAAGTGGCTTATATAACATTGCTGGTTTGTTGAACTGTTAAGAGATATGATTGTGTTACTGAGACATTTGTGACTTTAAAAACAAATGTTACTCATGATTTTATACTGTAGACAATACAAGAAGCTGCATAAAGGGCCCGATTTATTAACTGCATTAGCTATCCGTGCAGTGCCACAGCTTTGGCTCTAATGTGGTTTTGCATGTTTCTGGCCCTCACTGCTGCCATTTTAATGTGGAGCTTTGGAGAGAGGGGAAGAATCATTGCCCAATATAAGACTCGTGCACACGGTGGATGTATTACAAGCAGCAAACACTACAGTGAGCAGAGCAATTTGGAGTGTTTCAGGTCTTATTCATATTACTACAAAGAGAAGGGCCTTAATGAAAACTGCAGAGAGCCCAAAAGCTGCTTTTGGTTTTCTTTTTCTTTCTTTTTTTTTTATAACCCTTTGTTACATAACATTGACATGTCTGTCAAAACACAGCTATTGACTCAGACATGAAGTGTGTTAGAATAAAGTGTGAATCTTTAGGTGTCACTAATTGTAACTCAGCTGCTTGTGTTGGCCACAAGTGGCTGAGATTCACATCCGTTTGTTTTTAATGATCAGCTACAGCATTATATGGCATGCAGGAGCAAAAAAAGGCGGTAGCACATGCATTGCATTGATCATTACTCAAATGAACTGGGTCACGTTATGCTGTCAGCAGTAATTTTGCCTGCTGTCGCTTGAAGTTGCTGAATGTCATTTAGTTTCAGTGGTCTCTGGTCGTCGCATCACTAAATCTTTTTCTGTGTGGCTGCCCTATAAAGGTCTCTGATAGAAACTCTAAACTGTCAGAATGTGTTCTATACTGGTTAAAAAATTAAAGGAACGTTTTTTAATCAGAGTATAGCATCAAGTCAGTTAATATTGATCTGGAATATTGATCTGGTTAGTTAAGTAGCAGAGGGGGGTTGATAATCAGTTTCAGCTGCTTTTATTGTTAATGAAATTATCAGCTGGTACATTAGAGGGGCAACAATGAGACAACCCCCAAAACAGGAATGGTTTTACAGGTGGAGGCCACTGATTTTTTTTCCATCCTCATCATTTCTGTTTTTTCACTAGTTTTGCGTGTGGCTGGGGTCAGTGTGTCACTAGTAGCTTGAGGCCTGCTGGTGCACGACAATGCCCGGCCTCATGTGGCAAGAGTATGCAGGCAGTTCCTGGAGGATTAAGGAATTGATACATTGGCTGGCCCCCACACTCGCCTGACCTAAATCCAATAGAACACCTCTGGGACATGATGTTTCGATCCATCCAACGCTGCCAGGTTGCACCTTAGACTGTCCAGGAGCTCAGTGATGCCATGGTCCAGATCTGGGAGGAGATCCTCCAGGACACCATCCATCGTCTCATTAGGAGCATGCCCCGATGTTGTCAGCCAAGAATACAAGCACGTGGAGGCCATACAAACTACTGAGCACCATTCTGAATTGCTGCAGTGAAATTTTGACAAAATAGACTAGCCTGTAGGATACTTTATTCCACTTTGATTTTTGTATATGAGATGCAGGCCACATCAGTAATGGCCCAGAACAACATCGAGACATAATGTTATAAGAGTAGTAGTAGTTTAGGACATTGACACAGAAATTCACATGTATTTCTGAAAAATCTAACATGTAAATATGAAAAAATTATGTTTTGGTCCAAATTTGCTGCCAAGTCCCTTTAACACTGCTTTAAACACAAACTAAGGTGATTTTGATGTCTCCTTCATTATGGGACGTGTGAGACCTGTGTGCATTTCTTGGGGATAAAGTTTAAAGTTTCAGAGCTTTATCGGGCCTGTCATGTTGGAGATGAATGGCAGCACCGAGAGTGCACCGAGTGCTAAAATAAATATGTTCACTTGTGAATTTATAGGATAACAATTTGCTGCTGCTTTCTTGCGGCATCAGTGTCTCTTTTTGGGTATTTTATATTGTTTATCTATTATTTCGCCTTCTCCATGACTCCTGACTGAAGTAGGCAGCACTCAATTGGTTTATTTTATGCTGAAAAATCATCAAATGACTCATCAAATACCCCCTGAACCAGAAAGCCTGCGTAACAAGGAAGGTTTATAGCTGCCGTTATGATGCTAATTATCAACTATTGGCTTTATAGGCTTTGTCGAGCCACCTAATGCAGGGAAAGCCTGACTATGGAGAGCTTGCTGCGTAGTCCACATTTCTGAGTTTTAAATCTCCCGTTAACATCCACTGACATGTCTACAGCATAATGATTTTTCTCTGCTGTGTGTCGCTGTTCTCAGCATGTTCTGAATCACAGTCTGCCACAACTCAGCTTTTTGGAGCATTTTTCAGTTTAGTTAACAATAGACACCCTCTGAGTGTGACTTATTCATATTTTGTGATCTTTGCTACAGTTTGCTTATAAAAGTGTTGCCAACAACACAGCTGTAGATCAGCCTCTAATTCTAACTAAAGTTGTGGAACACACAAAGCTTTTGAATTGTGCACATTTATGTGGCAAGGCTTTTAAATACCGAACCTCCGTAGAACTTCTGCCCCAGCTCACCCGTCCTTAAGACAGTGTCTGAGCAATAAGGATTAGAGGTGACCACTGAAAAACTTACATCAATTAAAATGCAATGTTCACACAAGCTGAGAGATTCTAAGGATAACACACTAAATGACAGATTAAATGAAATGTCAACACAGTGTCCTAGTAATGTTGGTGAGCCTCCCAAAGAGCCTCGGTGCACAGTGGCATTGATTGTACAAGTGTGCTCATCAAACCCTTCAGTGACCCCCTCATGCACTATGGATGACACTGTCATTCTGAAAAAGAGAAACACTGTCAGCACAGAAATGTTTCATCATCACGCTGTACAACTTTGTATTGATTTGCATTGATCTTTCTCTCTAAGGGCACCGATGGACTCAAACTACGTCGACAAAATCCCCCCTACAACATAGCCTCTCACTGTAGGGGGAGGGGTTCAGTGCTTCCCTTTAATTTATCACACGGCTGGTAACAGTGTACTTGTTTGGAACACAGTGGAGAAGTTCTTTTAAAGTGTTTAAAGACATTTACCGTAAATTCCGGACTATTGAGCGCACCTGAATATAAGCCGCACCAGCTGAATTTTAAAAGAAATATAACTT